>JASDQU010250151.1:10690-21663 GCA_032191745.1 Picea mariana | reverse complement strand
TCATGCACGTGCTTCCCAGAACTACAATATTGTAGAAGATCTAGCCCAAGCATCGTCCACGATGTTAGCCCTCAAAGTCTTTTAGAGTTGTGCCACACAACGGAAGACACTGTTAAAAGATATTGGTGGAATCGACCCTACGGATACAAATTTAATAATTTTTTACTTGGAAGATCACATTCCAAGGTTACCCCCTCAACTCGCATTTCAAATACAAGTTATTGTCTCTCACAAGAACATTTGTAAAACAGTTATTGATGAGGGTGCCTCAACACGTGTCATGTCTATTGCCTGCTGGAAATCCATCGACTCTCCTCCCTTAGCCGAATCCCACAACATGCTCAAAGCCTTCAATGGCTCTAGGTTTAAGCCTTACAGTGTCCTCCCTTCGTTTCCTATTACGTTAGAAGGGAAAACGGTCAACGTTGAAGTTGAGGTCTTTGACGCTCCTCTCGATTACAACCTTCTACTTGGCCGTAGCTGGATCGATTCCATGTGTGCAGTTGTGTCCACTCTTTTCCGTGTCATACTTTTCCCACATCAAGGAAAAGTAATTATGGTGGACCAATTGGCCTTCTTTAACTCTAATACATGTACTAGAAACGTACCTTTCATTGCGAAAACACCCCCTGAATATGAGAATGTTGGTGTGAATCTTCTTAAATATTCCTCTTTGATGGGTACTTTCCCCATTCCACCACCCAATGTTCCACATCCATTTGTCGCCTCGATAAACATGATTTCCACCTCTATTCGAGAAACCCCTGCGTCTATGACCCGTGGATAGTACCCAACCCCGGTGATCATCTTCACTATGGCGACCAAATGCCTTTAAGTCCAATCAAATCTTCTTATCAAGCCATTCAATCGGCAACCCCTTCTACCCCCTCTCTTGGTGATTTATCTCCAGATCCATTCTGTGTCATTTTTCCTACAGACGAGATGATTATGTCTGTTATGTCCATGGAAGATACCCCTTGGGACGATGGACATCATCATTCCATCCTCTTCCTGGAACAACACACCATTGAGAGTTGCCAATGAATCTCGACCCCGTCGACCGTTGTCGTCATTTCCACCGTTCCTGAGTCTACGCATGATATGTTCTATGAAGGGAACTTAAGTAATATCTCACCCACCATCCCCCTCAACATATACATTAAACCTGGAATTGTCGAAAATGTGCATATCGGAGATTCATGTTCTAATGACGAAGTTGTCACCTATAAGTCTCTTTTTCAATAATTTCGTGACTTCTTCACATGGAGCTATGAAGAAATGTCGGGTATTGACCCCGACATTGTTGCACACGAGATTAAGACAGACCCGGGCGCTAAACCCATCCGGCAACGACTTCGTCCAATCCACCCATGTAAAGTAGCTGCTATCAAGCTTGAAGTTGAGAAACTTCTTATAGCTGGCTTTATTTACCCTGTGGCTCTAACTGACTGGGTTTCTAATCTTTTTCTGGTTAACAAGAAACAAGGTACGATCCACATGTGCGTTGATTATAGGGATATTAACAATGCTTGTCCTAAAGACAACTTTCCCACCCCCTTTGTTGACCAGATCGTCAACGATTGTGCCAGGAGTGAAATATTTGCTTTGATGGATGGTTTCTCCGAATATAATCAAATCAATATCGTACCCACCAACCAACACAAGACCGCTTTTATTTGTCCTTAGGGCACTTTTGCCTATCGGAAACTACCCTTTGGTTTAAAGAATGCCAGCACAAATTTTCAACGTGCTATGTCTTATGCCTTTGATGATATAAAGCACATTGTCCAACCATATCTCAATGACCTACTGGCTCACTCCATGCACCATGTCGATCATCCAACACACCTTTGAGCCATTTTCCTCCGATGTCGGTTTTACCGTATATGCTTAAACCCACACAAATGTGTTTTTTGTGTAGAATTTGGCTGACTTTTGGGCTTTATTGTTTCACGTCAAGGGATCAGAGTAGATCCTTTGAAGGTCGAGGTGATTCTCAATCTCCCTCCTCCTTCCTCACTTCGCCAGCTACAAAGTTTGCAAGGAAAGGCAATCTTTCTACGTCGTTTCATCCCAAACTATGTTGAGTTAACTCTTGGATTTACTCGACTGCTCAAGAAAGGTTCTGAGTTCGTATGGATACCACTACCAACAAAGATTTTGATTCTTTAAAATTGACTTTAACCCGTACCCCACTACTTTTCCCACCAGACTACAGTCGATATTATTTCCTCTATCTCGCAGCCTCAGACTCTATCATTGCTATGGTTCTAGTCTAGGAGGATGATTCTCATGACGAACATGTCATTTATTATTTGAGTCAGAGTCTCACGACTACCGAAACCAAGTATTTACATGTTGAAAAAACGACCTTGGCCGCTATCCAAGTTGTTCAACGTTTCCAGCACTATATCCTTTTACGCAAGACTACTGTGATTTCCAACTGCAACCCTATGCAGCACATTCTTACATGCCAATTGCTAGGGGGAAAATAATCCAAATGGATTGTAATACTCTAAGAGTTTGACTTAGAATTCGAACATGCTAAGTCCAAGAAATACTTGGTGTTTGTCGAATTGATATGCGACCTTCCCTGTTTTGAGACGGAAAATGTAGCAGAGGATTCATTACCCGATGAATCCCTTTTTTCTATCAGTTTCGATGACCTTTGGTATGGGGATATCATCATATATCTCCAGACTCAGACTTTCCGACCCGATTTGTCTAGCACTAACCACCGTCGAATACGCTACCAAGCCCGTTAGTATATTATCCTCGGTGATACTCTTTATCGTCATGGGATTGACTCCATTTTTCGACGATGCATCACATTTGACGAAGCCGAGAAAGCCCTGAATGACTGCCATTCTGGAGCATGTGGTGGTCACATGTCTGGGTATTCTACTGCCCAGAAGATCTTACAAGATGGGTATTTTTGGCCTTCTTTATTCAACGATTATATTATTTTTGTCTAAAAATGCCACGCTTGCCAAACCTACAACAACAAAATATGATCACACCCTGCTCCTCTACACCCTATAGTCTCCGTTGGACCTTTTGCGAAATGGGGTATCGATTTCATGACATGTCACCCTCACTCGGTCGGGGGGCATGGATACATTATTGTAACCGTAGATTACTTTATGAAGTGGGTCGAGGCGATGCCTACATTCGACAATATTGGAAAGACTGCAGCACTATTCATATTCAATCACATCATTGCTCGGTTTAGTGTTCCTCAAGCTATCATTACTGATCATGGTAGCCACTTTAGAAACTTCATGATGTCATAACTCACCGAAAAGTTGGGTCTTCTCCATGAAAACTCAACACCCTATTACCCACGGGCCAACGGCTAGGTTGAAGCAATAAACAAAGTCCTCATTACCATGCTTCGACAAATGATAGGGATTCACAAAACGAGTTGGCACACGATGTTGTTTTCAACATTATGGGCTTACCGGACATCCGTTAAGTTTTCTGCCGGGTTTACACATTTCCAGTTAGTTTATGGTCTAGAAGCCATCTTGTCGATTGAATGTGAGATACCATCTCTAAAGCTATCCATTGAACTTCTCCCAAACACTACTGCTAAAGAAGAATGTCTATTGTATATTATGCAACTAGACGAAACTCGTCGCGATGCCACCCTAGTTATAGAAACCCAGAAGAAATGCGTCAAATCCCAATACGACAAGCATGTCAAGCCACGCATTTTGTCTGAAGGTGATCTAGTTCTCCTTTATGAACAATATTGATATTTTCTAGGAGCCGAAAAATTTGAGGCTATGTGGCGAGGTCCTTATATCGTCAGACGAGTGTTGGAGAAAGGAGCCTACGAGTTAGTGGACTACAATGGTATCCCTTTGAGTGAACCTTGAAATGGGCTTTACTTAAAGAAGTACTATGCTTAGATCATCTGTGCATGAGTGCTTGTATTTTATTGTATCATACTTTTTGTGTGTTACTTTAGTGTGCTTTTTCATTATTTGGTTTCTACCCTCGACCGCTTATCTTGCGTTGTGCTTAGTTTCTAGATGTCGGATTCTTCGCTACCCCACATTGGCTTCGCTGATGGTGCTCATCGTAGTACTCAGAACCTTGCTTCTGTTGCGTGGGCAATTTATGCACCTACAAATGAACTTATCAGTCTACGAGGTGTTTGCCTCGGTCATGCGACCAATAATATTTTAGAATATAGCGTCGTCTTCGAGTTGTTGACTAATGCTATTTCACTTGGTATCCACCGCCTAGTTATACGACTTGATTCGCAACTAGTAGTGCTACAGTTAAGTAATGTCTATGCTATCCGAAGTCCTACTTTATTGCGGGTATATCTACGAATTCGCCTCTTGGAATGTCATTTTGATTATATTGAATATCAACACATTCCTATATGTCTAAGTACATTGATTGATGCTTTAGCTAATTATGTCTTAGACAGATATCTGAGACTTCTATAAAACCAATAACACATCACATGTATTATACAAAACAAAATAAGCCGGTAGAAGCCACACACACACACACACACACACACATATATATAACAATCAACAGTTTTACAAAAAGTTTTTGTCCAAGTACCAAAATATCAAAATATATGAAGCCCATGGCTTTTACAAATTAGCATCGTGGATGACTCTCACGGTAACATATAACTTCTCGGGCTACCGTACGGAGCAGTCGACTAAGAGACTCAGACATGCCCACAGTATGGCGTTGATAGCGCCTTGGGATCTCCCCAATAGCGATGTCTGGAACATCCACAGTCAGTCCCTCTAAGTTATGTTCAATTGCCTCATAGTCCTCAGCATCCCATCTTGCCACTGGAGCCACTTCTCCTCGTCTCTAAATGGGTGATTTTCCTGGAGGTCGATACGGCCCCACATCTGTGTCATAAAAAGATTTTTTTTTTATTAGTCGTTGGATCGAAAACATAAAAACATTTTATATAATAAAATTTGCAAAAACATTAAAAAAGAACAAAATGTGTACTTCTTACCTAAGTCACCCCACTGAGCATCCTCAGGCAGAACCAAATCCGGATCTCCTTGGAAATCCAGGCCGGCGTATGCATAGTCGTCGATCATCAGCATCTGGGGCCTCAACCAGTCAAAAAAAGAATATTTGATTATAGGCCCTGCTACGTGCCGAGCCATGAGGTTACACCACCTCAGCATCCTCAGATCCTGTGGGGCTGGTAAACCCCAATCTACCTGTAGACGCAGTAGTGGGACCCTCTCAAGGAAGAATGACACCAAAAGTGACCCGTACCCGAACTGCTTTAGGTTACCCCTTCTGCACTTTGTCAGTTGCCTCTTCATACTGCAGAGAACCGCATTTGACTAGTTGAAAACCCGAGGCTCTATGCACTCTATTGCATATTGGAAATAGCTCTAGAGATCCATGTGCGAAGCAACGCTCCCAACCATGCATGCAATGGTAAACAAGATAGTTTGCAAGGTCAGATTTTGGACACCCGAGATGGCGAATTTACCCTTGCTTCTCTCCGCCTCAGGAACACAATATTGGCGAACATAATCGCTCATAGGAAGTTCGCCTTCTCTACCTCCGGTCAGAGTAGCATGGTATCCACGTCGTGACAAACCCATTTGAAAGTAGATATCCTTGATATCTAGTGTGAGCATGTGGACCCCTACATGAAATACCTTTTGACCCACATCCCACATGTGGACCAGGTACTCTAACAACTTCAGTTGGGCTCTCATGCCCGGGATCCTGAAAATTTTTAAGAGCCCACATTCCCGGAGGGCAGCAACTGTACCCGGATCATTTCCCACAATGGCATCCTCCTCCTTGTGTTCTCTTTCCCTCCATTCCAACATCGTGATGATCAATACATGCAATGGAGCCATGAGAAAGAAGTTAACAACTTGATTTAACCTCTTTCATAAATTTTTATTACGTAAAAACATGCATGAAAATCCATTTTTCGGCCCTCGCAGGTAAAGCTTGCACACAACGCGAGATTCTCGCAGGTGCACTGAAGCCCACTTGTGAGAATCTTAGGTTCTCGTAGGTCCTAAATGGTCCACCTACGAGAATGCCTGAGTGCACCCACTGGCCTTAAAATGGACTCAAACACTTAAATTTGCCAATAAAAATCAATTTTAATCCATGAAAAAGTTGAAGAATCGGGAAATTACCTCGTTGGCCGAAACCGTTTGCCGAATGATCGCTTGTACCTCCTGCAATCGAACAAAGAAATTTGGGGGAAAAAGAGGTGTGTTGGACAAGTTTTTGACAAAGTAACAATGAAATGGTAAAAAGGGCTTTTCACCCATATTTATTCACTTTTTTACTATTTCTCATTGATTTTCTATATTATTTTTATTATTTTTCTTAAAAACCTAATACCCTAATGGCCTTGTGAGTATGATTTTTCGCAGGTAGGTGACCTAGAAGCCCGAACGATAGTGTACGAGTATTTTGTTCCCTTTTTCGTCACATGTACAAATAACTTTTTAGGGCTTTGTAGGAAAAACCTCGAGCTCAGTCTTCATTCATTCTCGCTCTCGAAAATACATGAGAATGCAACCGAGTATACTTTTGTCATCTTTTCGTACTCATCATGGTAACATGAAAACAACGAAAATAAGGGAGTATCCTTTAATCTCTTTTCATGCTCCATAAAAACGAAAAGATTGTCGAGCGATCTTTGTTCTTTTCATGCTCGTAAAAGTATTTGAAGAAAATGTTCGATGAGCGATAGTTTATCACTTTTTCGGTCTCGTCGAACTAATTTATGAAAAAGGAAATGGGAGAGTTCTCTTTAAGTGTTTTTCAGACTCTCAAAACATGAAAAACCCCCGAGTTTTCTATCTTTGGACTCGTTAAACAAACATCGAAAGGCCCTGATGGGACCGAACCACTCCTTCCTAGGGTTCGTTAAATGTACTCCGAGGGACTCGTCCAGAGGATGAGCTTACATCAACAAGCATATGTTATCCTCCTCAAGCTTGTGTAAAAATAAAGAGGTACTTGCCAGAAATGGTGGGGGGAATTTTGGGAAAGGGATATGCCTTCATATTTGTATTAGTGGCAGTAAGCGTCGCTCTTGAACATGACACCCCCTGTTTGTCATTTGAATTCGGGTTGGGAAATCCATTTGTCTCTCGTCTGATTTACTATAAGTTCATATCTTGGGTCGTCTTTGAGTCAATACTGCGAAGACCATTGTCGTGTTGTTCATATGTTCAAGAGAAGTCCAAACAAGCCCTCCATTGAGTCAGGCATCTGCAGTTGTCCATTCTTACCATGTCGGCCTTCCTTGTGTTTGTTTCAAATCATATTCATACTTTGACTTACCCTCAAAAGTTGTTACTTATTTCGTGTCATTGATGGGGGATACATCAAGGCCCTCCTGTGACGAGTCTTTTTCCGTCGACTCCAACTCATTATCTGGGAAAAAGACTTAGAAATCATTTAGTACCTTAGAACCTGCATGCCTTAATGGCAGGTCTCTTCGCTTTCGACAGTGGATTCACATCATTGATCCCTGATCGAGAGATTCCGTCGAGTGTTCAACTTCAACTCATTTATTCACATTCATTCAGATTGTACTTAGGTACCTTGGCAGTCATTGACATCAATGGTGATTGCCCTTGCACTTGTTAATGATTTTCATCAATGACCAGTAATCGAGTGGTCTTTACCATGTTCGACTTCGACACATGTAATCACATGGCTAGATTCGTACTTTCAGATGATGGGATTGAAGACCCTGGGTCTCATCTTTTTGGCTCAGGTTGCGCTGGAGTATTTATGATTTGTATTAACACATAGATCCGCAGTGTATTTTTGGTGGCTATATTGTAAATTCTAACCTTGTACAATATCTACTGCAAACTGATATTCAAAAAAGAACAGAAAAAGATACAATGGCAAATACAAACATTACACAGAGATTTTTCACCTGGAAACCCAAATCGGGAAAACCAGCATATATTATATTGATACATTGCTTTACACTGTTTACAATACAATATACATATAGGAGCCAGCGGCATCCAAAACCCTAACCCAATGACCTGGATTAGTCCAAAACCCTAATTCCTTAATCGGAAATAGAAAACCATCGGCAAAAACCATGTGCCGAAAAACCACCTAATATCATGTGGTCCCGGAAATATGTCGGCCCAGCGAAAATATGTCGGCCCAAAATATGTCGTGCAAAGAGTATAACACGTACCCAACATATATAGCATTTTGATGGCATGGATCCACGGTGTATGATTGGTGGCCATGGCCTACATTTATGATTTCATTCATTTGTGGTCTGAGCATGGGAATGCTTACCTCAAAACTGGTATTATATTCTGCAAATGCTTGATTGATTGCAAGTTTCTGATTAGGTACGATCCTTGTTTCTAACACACACACGCATTTTACAAAGTATTTTAGCTGTCACAAGTTCCAGCCTCATACTTTGGGGGGAATTTTGTTACACATTATTTTGGTCACTCTGGTGATGTCTCTACAGTTATGTGTTCAGGCTCTCATAAGGACTTTTTGCTTGAGAAAAGTGACTGTTGTCTTTTTCCATAAAACATATTTTTAAGATGAGTTCGCAGGCCACATGTACTGTAGGGTGTGAGAAACCCTGATTCTCGCAGGCAACCCTATACTTGGAGTGTGAGATGTTCGCAGTCTGCTCTATAGGTAGGGTGTGAGCCTGCTTCCAAGCTTAAAAGGAAGAGGAAGTTATAAAGGTTCTAGAAGAGGATCTTCTAGAAAATGAGTTGGCATTTGCATGGTTGGAATCCTACTGACTTATCAGATTTAGTGGGATCATCCTCATCCCTTTAACCATCTCTCCTTCTCCTATATAATGAAAGGTTTCTCAATGAAGAGGTTAAGAAAGATTGAATAGAGAATTGATGAAAGAATAGATTCAGAATTGTATGAGGAATCCTGTTTGAATTGATGCTTGAGGCCTCCATTTTTCCATCAAGCCATAGTGGATCTTCTTCATGAAAGTTTGGAGCAAGTGTGTGTGTTAGAACAAAGGACCACTGAAAGGAAGCGTGCGACATCAAGGCGATCTGGTTGTATCTTCTACTTTCATTTAATATAATACAGTGGCATATCCCTTTCCCATAAAATCACTCTTATTTTATTACATGACTCCTTGATCACATGTTTAGGTCTTCATTAAATATATTGTTGTTTCTTTCACCTTGGTCGATTTGTGTCGTTGTAGATCTGATATCTCAAGGCTACCAAAGTGAAGCAGAGACAACAGAGACATAAGGAAGTGATATCTAAAGGTATGTCATTTATTCCTTTTCTCGATGATAAATTCAATGATTGTGACTTAGGGGAAGTATCATGTCTTGTCCTGTTTTGTTCTAGATCCAGGTGGATCTAGGAAGATCTGTTAGTGTCCACATATACCGATTTATCGTATAACATCCAGACATATGAAACATTTATTGCAATTTTGAATAGAATTAGGAAAAACAACCAAACACATGATGACTTAACATATATCAATTCGTGGTGCTTGCGACCTGCACCAACAGACCCAACCTTCCCTTACATGTTCTACACAAATAAGTATGTTGCAATGCATAACACGTACATGATATCGCTCATGCCTGGAAATGATATAATCATCAATTCAATTGACCTGGAAGAAGACAACCATGGAAATGTGCCTCGTCATGAACATATAGCCACTTTACCTTTGCATCTTGTCCTGAAATTGTAAACGTTGGTTGAAATATATGCATGCAACTATGATTCACAGGATGGATTGGTCAATGGTGTGGATGGAATACTCAAAGGCTATACCAAAACAAAAAAACTTGATGTCCTTTGGATTAAGTTCCATGAACCACATATAGGCAAGCGACAGGCAAGCAAGTTTGCTTATCTATATAATTTAAACACTTTAAGCGATTTGACACCTATTTTTCGAATATCAAAGCTAGTATCGACATCAGCAAAGACGAGTCGACTAAAGATTTGAAAACAGTTTCCAATTAAACTTGCATGTGCACGTACAGTCCAAAAATCGCAAGGGCTAACACTTGATAGTGTTGCATTTTAGCCTGCTGGAATTCGAATACATGGACTTGTATACACATCACTGTCCCGTGTCATAAGCATAGACTCCTTGTATTTACTAAGTCCTCTTACAAAAGATAATTTCAAAGTCAAACAAAAAGTTCATATTGAAATGGAACTCCTCGGGACTACCGCAAAATGGAATTTGCACTATTATTACCAATTTATACAAACAAACTCATTTGTATCAATTCTCTCGCTTAATACACGCAACTTACATGCACACATGGAGGATATACTCAATGACTATGATACAATGCAATCCAATATTCTGTACTTGCAGGAAACATACATGGCATTGTGCATGCAAAACAAACAATTTCCAAATCACAATTGCATATCAAGTTACATTACACATGGGGTGATGATATTGGTGAAAAAACATGTACCAATTTTGGAGCATATACATTTCGAAGAAAAGAATGTTGAGATGGTGCTTGTAATTTTTTTTTCCATGGAACAGAAATTTCAATATTGAATCTGTATGTTGCTCCCCATGCAACATTCTCCAACATACTAATTTTTATTTCCAATGCATTAGACCATTTGCATCTGAACGGAACCATTGTGCTTGTAGGAGACTTCAATATTAACATGCTACAAAATAATGCCAGAACAAAAGAATTGGAAAACTACATGTGGAAATACAGTCTCCGCTTTCTTTTGAACAACACAAGCCATGTACAAAATGCGCTTATTGACCATGTATGGTCAAATTTGCCCATTCCTCAATACAACATATTTATCTTAGACACATATTAGTCTGATCACGATACAATTGGTATTGCACTTGAATTATGAGATATACATCAAACATATTGCAAAGTCATATTTCTATGTTTCAAAGCATATCTGTGTAGCTTGTTGCAGAAAACCAA
>JASDQU010250151.1:0-10338 GCA_032191745.1 Picea mariana | reverse complement strand
TAAAAAAAAACAAAAAACATGTACATTCTTCTAACACTATATGTTACTCTATTCCTCTTATTCTATTTTATTTAGTCTGTGTACATAGTACTTGTTTTTTTCTTTACATGTGAACTTATGTTCATGTCTATTTTGTTTTGTGCTTTTGTTCATAGAAACAAAGAGGAAAACTAGACACCGCAAAGAACTCCTAACCATAAATGTAGAAGAATCCATGCAAAGCTGCCTATTTCTACCCGTGTTTCATATCCAATAGTTTTTCGTTTACTCTGTCTGCATTTGTTGAACTGGTTTGCAACTCTGTTTTTGTTTTCCTCCTTGGATACTCCATATCTTCCTGTACATTAACTTGTCTTCGTGTCAATTATATTTTTTGTGTTTCTATCTTGAAATAAATAAATTTGTACTCCATCTTTTCTTTTCATGTGTTCCTACGTAACAATTTTCTTTCATGTCGATTGTATTCTTTGTATTGTGAGGCATACAGTCTTATCTCCCTTTATTTTTATTCTTCTATACTTAGCCGTTCTCCCTTTTTTTCTTCCCCTCTATTACCAATTTTTGATTCTATACTTAGTCCCATGTCTATGCTCGCAGGTTCCCAGGATGGCGGAGTCGCAGATTCCATGTCCATCTATATCTTTACATCACGAGTCTAACTGACTGTCGTTCATTTTCATAGTTCGTGAATTTTATGGCCGCGGGTTCCTGCATAGGCACCATCGAAATCTCATGCCCCGTGTTCTCGGTATACATCTTGCGCCCGAAACTTCGGTGATCTACAATTCGACCCCGGACTCGAAGCTTGTGACTTATTTTTCCTAGCATCTGTTGATATTTTTCCCATACATTTCTTACCTCCCTTTTGTTTTCCTCTTCTATACTTAGTCGTTCTCCCTTTTTTTCTTCCCCTCTATTATCCATTTATGATTCTATACTTAGTCCCATGTCTATGCTCGCGGGTTCCCAGGATGGCAGAGTCGCAGATTCCATGCCCATCTATATCTTTACATCACGAGTTTGGCCAACCACCATTCATTTTCTTAGTTCACGAATTTTATGGCTGCGGGTTCCTGCATAGGCGCCATTGAACTCTCATTCCCCGTGTGTGTGGTATACATCTTGTGACTGAAACTTCGGTGATCTACAATTTGACCCCAGGATCGAAGCTTGCGACTTATTTTTCCTAGCATCTGTTGATATTTCAAAGCATCTATTGATATTTTTTCCATACAGTTCTTACCTCCCTTTCTTTTTCCTCTTCTATACTTAGTCGTTCTCCCTTTTTTATTCCCCTCCATTATCCATTTCTGATTCTATACTTAGTCCCATGTCTATGTTTGCGGGTTCCCAGGATGGAGGAGTGGCAGATTCCATGTCCATCTATATCTTTACATCACAAATCTGACTGACCGTCGTTCGTTTTGATAGTTCACAAATTTTATGGTTGCGGGTTCCTACATAGGCACCATCGAAATCTCATGCCCCGTGTGTGCGGTATACATCTTGCGCCCGAAACTTCGGTGATCTACAATTCGACCCTAGACTTGAAGCTTGAGACTTATTTTTCCTAGCATCTGTTCATATTTTTCCCAATTCGTTTCAATAGTTGGCCAATTTTATGGCCGCGGGTTCCCCCCCAATACATTATCAAACTCCCATGCCCCGTGTTCGGATATACATCTTGCATCCAAAACTCCCGTTATCTACAATTCGACCCCAGACTCCTCGAACTCGCAATTGTATATCCATCTATATCTTGACATCACGAGTCTGACCGAGCGCTTTCATTTCCTTAACCAATTTTATGGTCGCGGGTTCTCGGGTAAGTGTTATCAAACTCTTATTCCTCGTGTTTCGAGTATACATCTTCCATCCAAAACTTGGGTGATCTACAATTCCACCACGGACTTCCAGGTTAAAAAAAGTACCAAAGCATATTTAATTCTCCCCCATGCCCGCCACGTTCGCCCCTTCCCAATACACATTAATTATGATTTTACTGGTGACATCTCACCACAAACGTTCAAAAATATTGGCATTAATAAGAGGAAAGATCGAGGTAATCTCCCATTGAAATGAATTTATGGGAGAATATTATGGAATATGATTAGTTTCCTCTGTCAATCTTGAATTCGCAAAAAAATGATGATTGTTTTGGTTTTTTTAAGACATCATCATAGCAAGAATTCAATATCATGATGGCTTGTTGTCATCTACAAAGGTGTTCACATGATGCTGCTCTTTAGTATTGTGCACATAATTTTTGTACCTTACAGGTTTTCATATTTGAGGCTCTGCTTGCATATGAAAATGTTGCTCCACCATTCCAATTTGAACATAGTTTACATTTGGGCCACAGAGAACAGTAATAAAATAAAATAATATGAAAATTGTTTAATTAAATATAAACACATTATCTTCTGACTTGAACCTGCTTTTGTCAAGAACCAAGTATATTACATAGCTGTCAATGTTTTCCCCGCTTTTGAATAGATTCTCGATTTCCCTGTCATCTTTGCACGCTTTCCCAATGCAAATTGATGATGCTTTTATTAGCTTTGAAAAGAGTGGCATTAAAAGGCAAAAAGGTCAAGGACATCTGCATTAAAACACATTGAACCAATATTTATCGGAGATTATATTATGATGTTGCAACATCCATTTTAAATACAATGAGGAGCAAAGGAATGTTTTCATCACCTTATGGCTGCAGCTCGACAACATGTTTGTGAATATACCCTGAATATTTTTGGGCACGAGGGCCAGTGTTTTCAGTGGTCCATATCTTATGACTACTACACGTCTACTTCTTCCCAGGTGAAAGTTATCTCGACATCTGAAATTGCAACGACACATTGTATCCCTGATTTTTTTTACTTTAAGAACTTGGTCACGTGTTGCGTCGAGAACTATATTATGAACTAGTGGATTGTCCAGATGGGAAACCATTTCCAAATATCCCTATCGCCTAAAGTATTTCGAAATATGTTAAGACTTCCTGACCCAATGCCTAATTTCAAGGGCGATAATTGCAAACAGTTCTTAAAGAAGCATGGCAATGAATTAGACCTCTTTCCGAAGTTATTACATAACCCATCGCCCGCTCCCCACGACATGGCCATTTACAGGTTAGTGCATGTAAAAACCTTTTTCGGCAAATTGCATGGCTTTTCACGAGGACAAGGAGAAAAGAAAGTGCAACTGGAATCTCTCGGATGATTTTGTATATTTTATATTTTACATTCAAGCAACAAACCATCTTCCATTTCCGCAAGATGATTTCCATTCAAATCTCTTTCTAGTTATTGCAATACAAGAGGCAAAAGAAATTATTTATGTCATCTTATTTAATTTTCATCGTGCCAAATTTATATCCATTTCCTGGACTATCTATGTGTAGGAAGTTGAACTCTGGATTTGACCCAGTAACATTCTCGTTCCAGAAATTATGGAGACACGACGCTTTCCAAAATTTTTATAAGGTCTTTAATTATTTTGTTTCGGTTTTTAAAGGATTGATATTTGGAAAGTATTTTCCCCAATTTTCTGGCCAGCCAACAATCTTCCTAGGTAGGAAGGACACTGTAGAAGAAATGGAGAACTATAATGTTATAAGGATTTTCGGGTCTAAACAAAATCCTTTCTTCCTTCCATGTCACATATATGAAAAAAGGAAAGAACAATTCATCTCTATGCCTTGGAAAGTCTGGGATTTCATGGTTAGGAACCACTTCAACGTTCTTCCACTTACACTATCCTGAATGGACTCCGTACCAGTACCAATGATTCACACAGGTAGAACCGAAAATACCCGACGTGAAAAAAGTGCCCAATCCCCGACCGCCACAGCCAAGACCACAACATCTCATAGCAGTACTCCAACAGCTTACCCAACTAACAAAGTCACACACAGTTCTTCAGGCGGAGGAGGAGATAAGAACCCTCCCTCCGACAAAATTGAAAGTTGTCACAAGCTTCCCGCAAGCAAAAAATGGAAAACAATAGTCCAAGAACAGGAGGGCCCGAGGGGAGAAATTGATATCTACGATCTCTCCCTCGAAGATATGGAACTAGAAATTGGCATTAAAAAAATCTTCCCTGACAACGATCCCCTAGAGAGAACTACTCCTCACAATCCTGGGATGGAAATAATTGGCATAGATAAATTGGACGAAGAAGAGTCTTTTGCATTCCAGAGCGTTGTTTTTTACAGCGAATCAAAAAAATTGATTATTGAAAACATAGATGTAAAGAATAAGAAAGGGACATCTCGTTAAGAGTTCAACCTATGCAACATGCGCCCTTCCCAGATATCCAAGATGCACTGAGCAACTGGAGATGCACTATAAAACTCTATTAGCGGCCTTGAAATGAAAAACCTCATGTTAAAGACACGAATCAAAGAATTGGAGGCAACTCTAATGCCTCTTCCATTGTTTGCTACTCCTTTGGCAATGGTCATGTCCACCGCACTTGCGTCAAAGTTAAAAGGATCAGCAAGCTTTCTCACATCGGCTCGAGACTATGTGGAAAATAATATAAACAAAAGAATGGAATTAATAACAGAATCTTGGGAGATGTCAAAGAGTATGGTCTCTTTTGGAACAAGAGCGCATGATTTTCATGAGTATTTGCAAGCAGATCTCAAGAATGAGCAATGTTTTTATCTTGATGCAGTTTTACGATTTGGTGTTAAAGTTACTGGTATGACAGAATTCAGAAGAAGACAAGAGGATCTCCCTTCCCTTGACCAAATAGACCAGCTAAACGCATGATGGAAAGAAAAGGTAAAGAACCTGATTGGTATCGTTCAAGAATGTAGCCAGACCATATCTAAAGGAGACAAACTATTCAAGAAGCTAACTAAGATAGATCTAGTTGCCAACACCAATGAAGTCCAGGACCCGAAATTGATATTAAACTCGTTGTTTTTAACCAAGAAAGCATTTGATGATCAAGTTCATATCTATAAAAGACTGCCATTTGAAAATTTCTATGGCATTCTTGAATATGGTGAAGATGACGTGAAAACTTGGCTAGTCGGTTATGCAATTAGAAACAAAAATATTCAAGAAGCATTGCACAACTTGTTTATTGATCTAAGGGACTTGGAAAGTGAATTCTTCAATATAAAAATCTGGCATGAAATGAACGTGGCGCCCATGAGGAGCTACATCAAAGAATGGTTGAAAAAGGCCATCAACCAGATTACCAATGAAGGTCAAAGCCAAGGAAAGCCATAAAAGAAAATCAGTGAAAAAATGACAAGGCATGGGACACCATCATAGTAAGTTGATATTGATTACATTCTTCTATCTTCATCCACTTATTCTAACAAAGCTTTAACCCAGATCTGACAATTTTCTCTTTCTTCTTGCTAGGTTTTGTTGTTTTCCATCATCGACTTTCTTCTTTCTACAAACTTCATTCTTGTACATATTTTCTTTGTAGTCTGCGACAGTCCCAATCGGAGTCATTCTAGCAAACTCATTTTTATTTCACAGAATATGTACTGAACTATAGTTTTTTTTACAAATTCAAAGACAACTGTTTTTGGGAAATATTCTCAAATGCATTTCGTGACCCAGTTAATCTAAATATAAATATTTGCGGTTGTTCTATGCTGGTATTCAATGCTTGGTGTTGTTATTTGAAATTTGTATTTCTTCGTAAAATTAACTCATTTCGTTGTACATGTTCCTGTTCTATATTGTGCATATACTGCAGCTTCCTATATTTCAGAATATTCTTCGATATACAAACTGTAAAGTCATATATTTTTTTTCTTTGTTCCTTGTAGGTTTGAGAAAAAAAAATCGAGCCCAAAACACCATTCAAATTCAAACATGGTTTACATTTGGACCACAAATAATCTAGTAAGATACATTAATATGGATACATTTTAAATAAACATAAACAAAATCCCTTTAAACTTGAACCTGACTTTCTTGGGCTCCTGGATTGTCCGCGGGTTGATCAGTTAGTGGACTGTCAAATCCTCATTTCCATCTATATCTTCGCATCAGGAACCCGACCGACGATGGTCCCTTTCAACACTTGGCCAAATATCTCGCCGCGGCGTCCCAACTTAGCGCTATCGCATTCTGATCCTGCGTGTTCTGTTATATACATCTTGTACCCAACACTTCCGTCATATACATTTTGCACCCAACAATTTTGTGATAAAAGATAAAGTATAGAAGACAGAAAAGAAGGGTTAATATATTGACATCTGTGATAGATATCCCATTTGCTCCCAATATTTTTTCTGCATGTTTCTGGAGAAGTTATATACTTATTTCTATACTTTGAAAGAAATGTGAGGTGGAGGGCACATGAATACCTTTGGAAAGCGGTAAGACGAGCTTCAAATTAGGGTGGAAAGGGTTCCCGAGGAGATGTAAGGCCCCGACTATCAAATTGTATATATCAGAACATTTCAGTGCAAAATGTGTAACATGAAGAGGGTGTTCCTGCCATCCTCAATTCAAATTCATTATGTTATCGCTAGTGACAACTCGATGCAATTCAAATTCATTCTGCTTTCACTAGTGACAACACAATGCACACAACACTTCTGTGATATACATTTTTCACCAAACATTTTCGTCATTTACAATTCGACCCCATTTTCCAAAATTTACCTTGTAACCTAGTTGGTAGCGAACCTGACTTTTTTCGAACTCATTGATTGGTCTTATATCGTCACATCATGAGCCCGAACGACCACAGTTCCTTTCAACACTTAGCCAATTATCTCTCTGCGAGGTCGTGGTTGGTGCTATTATAGATCTTGCACCTAAAACTGGTGCCATCTACAGTTCTACCATATACATCTTGCACCCAAAACTTCTGTGATCTACAATTCGTCCACATATTGGAACATGGTTTGCATTTCGACAACAAATAATATATTAAGATAAATTAATATAAATACAATTTAAATAAATATATTTAAACTTGAACTTGAATTTTTTCGAACTCGTTGATTGGTCCTATATCATCCAATCATGAGCTCGATTGACCGCGGTTCCTTTCAACACTTAGCCAATTATCTCTCCGCAAGGCCGCAACTTAGCGCTATCGAGTTTTTATGCCCCTTGTTCCGTGATATATGTATTCAACAACAATTTACGAGAGTTCGACCGACCCCCGAGTTGGAGCTATTGTAACTCTTGCACCCAAAACTTTCATCATCTACAAGTGCGCGATATACATCTTGCACCCAAAACTTTCATACTCTATAATTTTTCATGACTTCACACTATCGATTTCTTATGCCCCATGTTCCCTGATATGCATGTTGCACACAACACTTAAGTGATATACATTTAGCACCAAACACTTGCGTCATTTACAATTCGACCCCGGTTATATAGCCCACCTATCTGAGAATCCATAATCTGAAAAGTGGCTAGGCATCGAATGGTTAGTGGTCGGTTAGAGTCACGATATAAAAGCACAAGCGCAAATGTGAACTGGTGCATCCGCCAACACGTGCATTGGGACATTTTCGAAAAAAGGGCTAAGTAACGAGAAAGAGAGAGTAGAGGGGAAAAACGGTCGGACGAGATTCAAAATAGGGTGACAAGGGTTCCCGAGGAGACGTAAGGCCATGCCTGGAAAATTGTATATATATTCTTCTTCTACTTGTGACAAATCAGTGCACATGTTTGCTTATTGGCATTAACAACCAAAAAAAAGTATTCAACAACAATTCACGGGAGCCCAACCCACCCCCGGGTTGGCGCTATTATAGATCTTGCACCCAAAACTTGCGTCATCTACACTTCCATCATATACATCTTGCACCCAAAACTTTCGTGGTATACAATTCGTCCACATATTCGAACATGGTCTACATTCGGACCACAAATTATCTATTAGGATACATTAATGTAAATACAATTTAAATAAATATATTTAAACTTGAACCTGACTTTTTTCGAACTCGTTGATCGGTCCTATATCCTCACATCATGAGCTCGATTGACTGCAATTCCTTTCAACACTTAGCCAATTATCTCTCTGCGGGGTCGCGCCTTCTATCGATTTCTTATGCCCTCTTGTTTCATGATATACATGTTGCACACAATACTTCCGTGATATACATTTTGCACCAAACACTTCCATCATTTACAATTCGACCCCATTTTCCAAAATTTACCTTCTAAGTTGCTTAGCAATGAACCTGGATTTTTTCAAACTCGTCGATTGGTCCTATATCATCACATCATGAGCCCGACTGACCACAATTCCTTTCAACACTTAGCCAATTATCTCTCCGCTGGGTCGCGGTTGGCGTTATTATAGATCTTGCACCTAAAAATTGTGTCATCTACAGTTCTGCCATATACATCTTGCACCCAAAACTTTCATGGTCTACAATTCGTCCACATATTGGAACATGGTTTTCATTTCGACCACAAATAATCTATTAAGATACATTAATATAAATACAATTGAAGTAAATATATTTAAACTTGAACCTGAAATTTTTTGAACTCGTTGATTGGTCCTATATCGTCACACCATGAGCCTGACCAACCACAGTTCCTTTCAACACTTAGCCAATTATCTCTCTGCGGGGTTGTGACTTAGCGTTATCGAATTTTTATGCCCCCGACCCCCAGCTTCGCGCTATTATAAATCTTGCACCCAAAACTTTTGTCATCTACAAGTGCACGATATACATCTTGCACCCAGAACTTTCGTACTCTACAATTCATCACGACTTCATGCTATCAATTTCTTATGCCCCCTGTTGCCTGATATACATGTTGCACACAACACTTAAGTGATATACATTTAGCACCAAACACTTGTGTCATTTACAATTCGACCTCGGTTATAGAGCTCGCTTATCTGGGAATCCGCAATCTGAAAAGTGGCTAGGTATCATTTGAACAAATGTGACTCGTGATTTTATATCGTGACTCCGACCGTCCGTCAACACGCGCATTGGGACATTTTAGGAAAAAGGGCTAAGTAACGAGAAAGAGAGGGTAGAGGGGAAAAATGGTCGGACAGGCTTCAAAATAGGGTGACAAGGGTTCCCGAGGAGACGTAAGGCCTTGCATGACAAATTGTATATATATTCTACTTCTACTCGTGACAACTCAGTGCACAGGTTCGCTTATTGGCATTAACAACCAAACAACGTATTCAACAACGATTTACCCCCCGAGTTGGTGTTATTATAGATCTTGCACCCAAAACTTGTGTCATCTACACTTTTGTCGTATACATCTTGCACCCAAAACTTCTGTGCTATACAATTTTTCCACATATTCGAACATGGTTTACATTTGGACCACAAATTATCTATTAAGATACATGACCACAAATTATCTATTAAGATACATTAATATAAATACAATCAACAACGATTTACCCTCCGAGTTGGTACTATTATAGATCTTGCACCCAAAACTTGTGTCATCTACACTTCCGCCGTATACATCTTGCACCCAAAACTTCTGTGGTATACAATTCATCCACATATTCGAATATGGTTTACATTTGGACCACACATTATCTATTTAGATACATTAATATAAATACAATTTAAATAAATATATTTAAACTTGAACTTGACTTTTTTCAAACTCGTCGATTGGTCCTATATTGTCACATCATGAGCTCGACCGCTCGCAGTTCTTTTCAACACTTAGCCAATTATCCCTTTGCGGCCTTCTATCGACTTCTTATGCTCTCTTGTTCTGTGATATACATGTTACACACAACACTTCTGTGATATACATTTTGCACCAAACACTTCTGTCATTTACAATTCAACCCCATTTTCCAAAAGTTACCTTGTAAGTTGCTTGGCAGGGACTACACTGCCATGCAACACTTGTTGTTACCAAAATAAATAAAATGAAAATTGATATAAATATTTAAAGTTGATATCTTTCGTATTGAAAACATTTTAACTATTAAAACCAATATGTTAAGTATAGGAAATTGATACTCATAATTCTTTATAATGAATTTGACTAAAATTAATTTACATTTAATGAAATGAAATTTAAAACACAATTTTAATATTTTAAATTTAAAACAAAAATTTAATATTTTAAAAAGGTTCAGATTCATACCAAAATAATGAATAGCGAATTCTTTAGAATGACTTTGACTAAAATTAATTTACATTAAAATTTAAAACAAAAATTTAATATTTTAAAAAGGTTCAAATTCATACCAAAATAATGAATGGTGAAGTTTATAGAAAAAACAATCAATTAAAAAAACAAGTGAAGAAAAGAAAACTAGTACAAATACACTAATGAAAAGAAAAACATACAAATGTGGTATTACAAAACTTTGGAA
>JASDQU010250145.1:0-12594 GCA_032191745.1 Picea mariana | reverse complement strand
TATGTGTTCTTTCTTTTGCTCATTAGCAAGTTTGACTATTTTGAATAATGGGTTCAATACTTCATCAAATAATATCTTGGTTGGTTTCTCATTTTCATAAAATCATTTGGTGATATTAATTAATTAAATTCTTTTTTTCATTTTGCATCTCATTTCAAAATAAAAATAATAATAATAAAAAGAATTATCTATCATTTGTTTGATTTTGTAAAAAACCAAAATTAATATTTTTCTCTTCTCCATTGAAGCTTCTAGAATTTAAAGATCATATTTGAAAGGAAATTATAAACAATATTTGTTTAGAACTTATAATTAATTTAAATTCATTTTTTATTTTATTGTTCTAGATTTTGTTTTATTCACAATTTTTAGGTTATTAATTTAGGTTTCTTTTTGTTTCGCAGGTTTCTATTATCAGTTATTTCGTACGGATCTGATCATGGCTTGATTTTATTATCTAAATACATTCAAGATGATTGATCCAAAAATAATATTGGATTGCTGCAAATAAATTTATGAGCAACAACAGATAAAATTTGGAAATGCGTCAAGAAAAGAGACATGATTTTGTGGGACTGATTGCAGCCAAACCGTGAGGAATTTGAAGAAACGGTTGAAAACCCATCTCCCAAATGGACTCATTTAGCTTAAATGAAGAAATTTTCCCAAAACAATACATGATTTAATAGATATTTGTGTCTCGTTACAAGGAAAAGTTCAAGTGGTAAAAATTATTAGTGATGCCCAGACTGTTTATTCATTGTATAAATATATGAGAAACTTCAGAGCCACGGAGATATCAGGAAATTGAGAGGAGGATTTTTAACCTTTCTCTTTTGTATATTATTTATTTTGTAAATTTTTCTTCTTTTCAAATGGAGTAATGAATGATTGGAATCTTTGGGAGAATGGACAAGTATTTTCAAAGAAGAATATGGAATTCCAGGTTGCTTAATGGCTTTTGTCCTGTGAGTAAAATGATTTTATTTTCATTATAATATCTTCATATTCTTTGAATAATTGATTATGCATTGATTTAAATTAGCTTTAGTCTTTTTTATCAATACATGGTTAATTGTTATCATTTATATATTATTTTTTTCAATCTTCAGGAAGTATTATGCTTTATTTTGTCATAGGTTTATACTTGACATGGGTTAAGAGGAGCTCATACAAATACAGAGAGATTAATTTATCTTAGCATTGTTGATCAGTGAGAGGTTAATAAGTGCATTGCTTTCTTTTATTTAGATTTGTGTATATATGAATGAGACGATGATTGCATTAATTAGCTTTGATTGTTTCTGTGTCATTGTTCCAATTGTATTTACTTAGTATTTATTAGTTTAAAATCTTTAGACATTAAAAAAAACAAAAAGATTTATGATCTTACTTTATTTTATTTTGAAACATTATTATAAACATTCATTTTCGCAAGATTTCAAGTAAACTTTGTAAACTGTATATAGATTGTTTATACTCATTTTTATATTCACGTTTCTTTTTAATAAACATTAGTAAGTAATATATCATTTGTTAGAATCATAGATTTTAGATTATTTTCATTTCTTTTATTATTTTTAGGACTTTAGTTGGCCAACGGAGCCATTAAACCCATTGGGTCATTTCATTCCAAACGGCTTGGGTTATTTAGACAACCCCGATCAGGATTTGACCTTCCAGTTGATGGTGTTTCACTTACGCCCATCAACACAACTCCATCAAAAATTTTGAAGGGGATGTCCTCTTGAGGAAAGGTAGAATGAGGAAAGTGAAAGGCAATTAAATCGTAGAGATCTACAATAATTTTGTTTATTCATTTTTATCTATATCATACCTATTTAATTTTTATTCTTCCATCAATTATTAATTTTTTTTGATGTAACATTAGGATTTAAATGACCCGTGCAATTTGGTTGAGTGCTCCACGTTTTTTGTTGATGCATGCAACCACAGCCTTGCACGAACCCTTGTATGCACTCATCCATGCCCTTGCCTCCATAGACATGGGGAGCCTACTCCAAATGTCCATGGAATCCCCCAAGGGAGGAGCCAGGGGCTCCTCCCTTTCGTACAAAGACGTCCTAAATCAAGGTGCCGGTACAATCCAAGAACCTATGTAAGAAGATGAACCTGTAGAGAATAATTTGAACCAGCCTGTAGTCACTCAATCGCCTCTGAACAACCCAGTATTAGATGCTACCAAAGAAAGCACATGCATAGCTAAATTCGATGAAATATCGTGGATTGAGCTTCCCCCATCTCGAATCAATTCCTGAATCGAACACATAAAAACCTATGCTCTCATAGGCAATTTCATCATAATATGGCCCATGGAGGATGCTCTTCTAAGTTGGATCATTTTAAAATTGAAAGTGAAGGCTCACTTTGACATACAACTAGGCTCAAAAGGATTTTTCACGATCATCTTCACTCGGCTGGACGATAGGGACATAATCCTAGAAGGGAATTCTTACTTCTTCAACTCTGCAATTTTATATATCTAGAACTGGAATGAATGCTTTAACCCAGAAAAAGAAGATTTCACATGGGCTTCCATATGGATCAGATTATACTCACTACCACAAGATTACTGGGACGATGAAACCATTAAATACATAGGCAACTCCCTTGATATTTTTTTCAAAATAGCAGAGGAAACTAAGACCAAAAAATACACCTCTTATGCCAATATCTGTGTCTACATGCACATAACCAAAGCCTTGTCGAACTCCATCTGTCTTGCGCATGATAGCATAGAGTGGATTTAGACCTTAGACTATGAGAATTTTCCTTTCATATGCCACAAGTGTCATGAACATGGGCACCTTTTCAGAGACTTCCCTCAAAATAAACCAGTCATAGACATCAAAGGAGAAACAAACACAGATGAGGAAGTATTTAGGACTATCCCCAACTGGTGATCGTCCAATCGCAAATCCCACTCCACTACCAAACCCTCAGATCCATCAATAAGCAACAAATTTCAGGTTCTTTCCCAACAATTGGATGAGGCAAACCACAATGATGAGGAGGATCAATCGGCCCCAAAAAAGCAGCACTAGGAACCCATGCAGAACCAGAGAAGTAACTTTTCTCCAAATCCAGTCATCTCTGAGATCAACACTTAGCCCAATCTTTCCTCAACACCCTCACAAGAAATCTCAATATGCTCACCCAACCAGGACTTTGATGTGATAATGGATGAATACATGGGAGATCTAGATCTCCTAGGTCTAGAGGATGCATGTAAGAAGCAATCATTCCATACAATAGCCCAAAAGTATATCCATATACTCAAATAAGTTCTCAACAAAGATAAAATGTGAACCAAGCCCCCAAATTATTCAAAAAAAGAAATCAAAGATCTCAAAAAGAGAGGATGCAAAACAGATCTACAACGCATCGCCACTTTGGGATCCATATTAGTTGAGTCGGGGAAATACGCTTAGCTCATGGAATTCTTCCCCACCAACCCTCAATGTTCTCAATGAAGGTCATCTCTTAGAATGTAAGGGGCATCAATGGTCTCAGGAAGCACATAATGCTTCGTAGGAAGATTCTACAAGAAAAATCCACATTACTCTTGATCCAAGAAACCAAAAGCAACAATGATAATCTTTAGGCGTTGTTATCACATCTTTGGAAAAATAGCAGCTCCATTGCAAATGATGCAGCTTGGGCCTCACGCGGTCTTGCGATTGCATGGAACCCTTCAGAAATCACTCTCAACAACTTAACCACTACTCAAAACTCTATTTCAGCCTCTTTTCATCCCATAGGCACTTATGTGCATGGAATCATTACTAATATTTATGGTACTCAATATTCATATCAAAAGATCAATCTTATGAACTTCCTAGATTGGTATACACAATAGCATCCCAGATATAATTGGATCATTGGAGGCGATTTCAATCTCATCACCTATCTCCGGGAAAAAAGGGGGTTGTCGCTTTCTCTCACCAAAAGACGTTGGGTTCAAGAAATTCATTGATGGTAACAAGCTGGTGGACTTGGAAACCACCAAAAAAATCTACACCTATAACAATAGATGAGGAGGCACCTCTCACATAGCCTCACGCTTGGACAAATTTCTAGTCTCTGAAGAAATTGCAACGGTAGGGGCAGAACTCTCCACCACCATCCTCCCTTCCTTAGGATCAGACCACTGGATCATTTGCATGCACTTGCATAAAATAAATAAAAATCATTTTATCCCCTTTAGATTTGAAAAAAATTGGTTAACTCACCCATGATTTATGCCAATGCTAAAAAATAGGTGGTCTTCAACCCATCCCTCGGGCTTCTCCAAAATGTATAGATTCCAACAAAAACTAAAAATGTTGAAACAACATCTAAAAATATGGAACAAATCTACATTTGGGAACATCTTCGCTGCCAAAACCAACTTGGAGCAAGAAATGGAATCTCTTCAGCTGAAAATAATCAATTATGGGTGCTCGAAGGCACTCTCCAACAAGGAAGCAGAGCTTCAATCTAAAATAGATGATTGATTCATGTAGGAAGAAATATTATGTAAACAAAAATCGAGAATCTACTAATTGAAAGAAGGAGATCTTAACACCTCCTTCTTCCATAACTCCACCATCCAACACAAAATGCACAATAGAATCTTGTTCCTAAAAAAAATAGATGGATCTAGATTGGAAACCCACAAATACATTAAAAAAGAGTTGGTCTCCTATTTTGAAGATCTCCTCTTAGAGGAGAACCAATCCAGGGGAGAAGCCATGCAACAAATAGCTAGCCACATCCCCCGCTTGGTCATTGATCATTATAATGCCTTTTTAATGTGCCCAATCACTTTAAAGGAGTTTCAACAGGAGGTCACCCAAATCAAGGAAGGTACTGCCCCCGAGCCACATGGTTTTATGATCAAATGTTTTCCTGCTTGTAGGGATATGCTAAAGTTGGAGGTGCTGGAAATCATGGAGGAATATCACAGAAAACAATGGTTACTTCCATCTCTCAATGCCACCTTTCTCACCTTGATTCCTAAAGAAGAAAACGAATCCGCTCCAATTAAGTACATACCTATAGCTCTCTACAATATCATTTACAAAATTATTACCAAAGTCATAGCCAACATGTTAAAACCTCTCCTTCCCCTTCTCATCTCCCCTGAACAAATGGGTTATGTTGAGGGTAGACATATCGTTGATGGAATAATTCTTCTCATGAATTTATCCACACCCTAAAAACCACCAAGAAACCATGCATTCTTCTCAAGTTGGAGCTCTCCAAGGATTTTGATCGCCTAAGCTGGGAGAACATAGAAATTATCCTCCTTTCCTTCAGATTCATATGGGAATGGGTACGCTATATCCTCCCTCTCCTTTCCATAGCTTCTTTCTTTTTCTTGTTCAATGGCTCTCCCTTCCCCACCTTATCCCCTTCCATAGGTATCCTTCAGGGGGACCTCCTCTCCCCCTTCCTTTTCATCCTCATGGTTGAAGGTTTAGGTCGTATGCTAAACAATGCTTGCTTAGTTGGCTCTCTAAAAGGCCTATGTCTTGAAAATAGTCATCCCCTGACCCACCAACAATTTTTTGATGAAATATTTCTCATGGCGCACCCTTCAATTCAAGAAGCTCGCACCCAAATGGGCATACTCAAAAAAATTTCTAATTCCTTTGGAGCCTCTATCAATCTGGAAAAATCTCTCATCTTCTTTTTCAACACACCCCCCACTACTCAAAGGAACATTGTCAAAACTTTGGGTTTTTCCACCTCCTCTCTCCCCTCCAAGTACTTGGGCACCACTCTGATTGCCGCAGCCCTCAAACACTCCACCTGGTGGGAACTTATTGATAATTCAACCCAAAATATCTCTTCCTGGAATTTTAGAACCCTGAATATGGTTGGGCATCTAGTTCTCATAAAAGTCATTTTGCAAGCAATGTCTCTGTACCTCTTTTCTGTTCTTTTTGCTCCCAAATGGGTTCTCAAATCCATCTATAATATTCAATGCACTTTCCTCTAGAGTGGTGATAATAACACCAAAAAAAGGGCTTTGGTAAAATGGGACAAAATATGCTTGCCAAAACACATGGGAGGTTTAGGCTTAAGGGATCCAATCAAGAGCAATGAAACTCTCAGTACAAAAAACCTAGTGGAATTGGGTTTCTAACAAATCCATTTTATGGGCTCAACTTTGGTACAAAAAATATTAACGTAATTGGTATCTCCATAACTTGGTATGTTTCACTCAAAATTCTCAAGGTTCTCTCATTTGGAACTCAACAAAACTCGAGTGTCATCTCATTCAACAACACAACTTTTGGGAAATCAGGGATGGATCCCATGCCAACTTCTAGATAGACTCTTGGAAACAACTCCCTAGTATAGAAAGACTGTACAATATTCTGCCACAAGGAAACAAAAATGTCAAGTGTTTCTGGAAAACAACAAATCATCAAAATTTCTGGAATTGGTAGCCGATTCAAGGGCGACTTCTACATCTTCTAGCATAAACTAGAAAAATCATCGAACAAGAGGTGCATAAATGAAGAATTCACATCTTCCAGGACCATGATAGGATCAGATGGGGGTACTATCCAAAATATGTCTTTACATTCAAAGACGCTTATCAAATTATAATTCCCCTCTATTAGATCCACTGGATCCTAGCTAGTCCAAACTTTGGTCTCTTAGAACTTGGCCCAAGATCTCAATATTCCTCTAGCTAGTTCATCACAGGTGCATCTCAACTTGGGACAATATTCTTAAAAGATAATTTTAGGACCTTCTTGTTGTTTCCTCTCTCTAAACCATGAGGAATCCATATATCACCTCCTTGACAACTGCCCTACCTCCAATCATTTATGGGATAATGTGGTGATTCTTTGTAGATGATTTGATCGCGTTCATGGTAATGTCACCCAATATCTAAAAACTTGGGCTGAAAATCCTTACCATAACCCTATACTCAACTATCTATGGTAGCTAATTCCAGGATTCATTGTCTGGAACATTTGGAAAGAGTGCAATCAAATAATCTTTGAAGACAACTCATCCTATGAAGACATCCATTGGGCAACATGTAGAAAACAACTGTTGGAAATGATTCATCTCCACCCCTGGTCTGACCAAGAATTTAATGCGTCGCAAAGTGAGGCAACAATACTTCAGCTATGGGACATCACCCCTTACCCCCATGTGGGCCCTTTTCCAACTCCATATTCCCACATGAGATCTCCCTCTATTCTGGATCATTGGAGCCGCACTCCCCTCAGTTTCTTCAAATTCAACTTTGTTGGATCCTCCAAAGGTACTCCTAGCCCTACTGGTTTTGGAGGGATATTCAAAGGTAGCTATGGTGCAATTCTCTTACTCTTCTATGGATTTATAAGCTACTATAGAAACAATGCAACGAAACTCTCAGGTCTTCTCCAAGGACTCCAAATTTCTGATCAAGGATTTATCTTCCCTCTTATGTTTGAAGGTGACTCTCAACTCATCATCTCCATGGAAATTATTCTACAAAATGGATCTCAAAGAGCAAAAATTTCTCCCAACTAGATACTAGACTAGGGACTTCATCATCTGGCTCAACTTTTGGATTCTAGAGACTCCATTTCTTTCCACCATGTCCACTGAAAGGAAAAATCCCTAGCGGATAGAATTGTGAATGAAGGAATCATGGATAAATATGATCTACAAAACTACACACTGGATGAGCTTCCCAATCACCCTTTCAGACAAGATTGTATCATAATTTCTCACCCGAACTATCCAAACCCGAATGTAGGTACTCTCCACCTGTTAACCATCATGAACCTCTCTAATGCATGCTCCAATGGACATAGGAACTAAACCTCTCCCTCCTAGCATGTGCATTAAAGATATGCTTACTTTGAGGCAATGGGAATTAAATTTTCCACCCGCTCTAGGTCGCTCCTACAAAGATAAAGGATGATGCCCTAGATCACGTGCATGCAAGGGATGTGGGCATTGAACGCCCTTCGTATATGCCTATATCCTTATGGAAATGGTCATTCTAACCCCTATCAACTCAAACTCAAGCTCACAGCTCTACTCCTCAAGTTTGCAGTTCTTCTCTCTGAATGGCATCTCTTTTCCACCGCAATCAGTGGTGACCCTACCATCCACAGGTGGTGGTGGCTCACCCTCCTTATCTGACTCTTGAGAATGCCACCCCCAACCTGGGCATAGGTGGCCATGGAGGTCACGCATCCATAGAAAATCCTCTGCCCATCATGGCTAACCAGGATGGTTATGACCACACAGAACCAAATTATCTTTGAAAATTGTTAGATTATTGGGAAGAAGAATTAACTAGCTCTCTCCTGGACACTCAACACATTTCCAATCATTGCAGCATCTACTGGGTCATGAAAAAACCCCCTGCTCACTCCCGCCTTATCCTCCCTAGTGTGTTTGTATCGATCCCTTCCAACTTGCCTCGCTCCCCCAAATCCCCCTCTCCACATCCATAGGTCCCCTGCAACATCCCAACTCCACTAGAGAACAAAGGAAAGCCTATGGCAAAGGCTTAGCCCGACAAGCAAAGCATTGAAATGGCTCTCGCCATCAAAATCGTCGGTCCACCAATCAAACAAGCAAGTTCAGACAACACCACATCTTCCAGTGACAGTGATTTCCATGGCTACCCCATTGTGGAAGAGCTCCCTCTATACCACCCTCCAAGTGTCCCTGGAAAGATTTTTTAATTACCAAGATCTTGTTTATTTTTTAGGTTTTACGGTCTAGTTTAATCTTTGTTTTCATGACAGTAAATACAACCTCAAATATTTTAAATGATTTTTGTGAGCTCGGTTTCCCTTCAAAGGGAAGGTATGTTTTTCAAGCTTCATTAAGCCTAGTTTCTAAGCTTGGGAAGACCTAATTTTCCCAGTCATTACTATCAAAATTCTCGAACTGATCTCCCCACAGCTCATCGCTGATTTTTTTCCTGTATTTTTTCTGTATTTTTAATAGAATAGTTCTGGAATTTACAAAAAAAAAAACTATTAAGTTTTTCCATGGTACCTAATTATTAATACATTGTTATTTTTTCATATAGCTTGTCAAGAGTGGGATCAACTACATTTATACATTGCAAACAATCTTGATTGGATGAAGGTATGGATAGAACGATGTATACAATTTTATGGTAGGTTATCATGGGAAGGGGTCGCTACATTGGTTAAACAAACTCATTGTAATCAAGATACCAATATTACATAGAGGGAAATTGATTTAGCATATGGTTTAAATGATAAACAAGCAAGCATATTCACCCACATTGTTTACTTATTTTCCATTATATTAATGTATGTTGCATGTTATTCTCTTAAAATATTTACTAATTCTAAATATGTTAATTAATTGACAATATATTTTTTACGTGTTGGGCATAATGCAGTTGAAAAACCACAAGGATATGTGGTGCAGTGGCCGTAAATTTCGCATCAAAAAGTTGTATGACAAGAAAAAAACATTTGACTATGGCATAATTACAGTATTTCAAGTCACTAATGTTTCATCTAGAAGTGATATGCATCTAGAGGCATTTGAAAATAGATATTATGGGTATTTGAATGATATACTTAAATGTGACTTCAAATCCTTTAAATTAGTCATGTTCAAGGTAAAATTCTACAGGTTACGAATGAATGAACATGATCATGAAAGAACTATTATTGAGCATGAGAATGGATTTACCATGGTTAATACAAGGACACTTGAGCTAGGTACTGAGCTTTATGTTCTTCCAAGCCAATATGAGTAGGTCTTTTACTCAGATGTTCTAGGTAAAGCGGGATGGTCCTATGTTGTTAGATATGATCTAAGAGGAAGGCATGTAAAGTATAATGTAGCAAAAGAATATGATATTGAAGAAGAAGAAGATGATGCAAAGGAGCAAGTAAACATGTTAGACAAAGAAGATGAATAAGTTGAGCTAGATGTAGATGGATATGTTCTCGATGACCATATGGACGACAAAATTATTGAAAATGAAACTGATGATGATGATTCTATTCCCAATCCTTACAATGTTCATTCCGAACTAGATTCTAGACCAGATGAGACAGATTTGGAGTTGGATGAAGAAGAAGATCAATGATATTGAATTGTTGAAATGTAGGTCGAGGTGTTTGATTATATATTTTCTATGATTTATTCTATTTAAAGTATTTTCTTATATGGGTTAATTTTTTGTTGTTAAGTTTTATGCCATATTCTTGTATGTATCATTGGTTGGTTAGAAGTCAATGACCTTGATTTCTCTCATAACCCACCAACCTATAACCTCGTAAACCATTTTGAGCATGTGTTGATTGATTTTAACTATTAGTAACTATAAATTATATTTAAAACAAACAAAAATTAAAAAATAAAAACAAATATAAAATAAAGAAAAATAAAAAACACATTATGGCACCAAACCCCTGACCAAATAAACCCACTCCAAACCTATTGACCACTGCATTAATATACCCCCCTACTATTGCAGAGAGTGCACAGAGGAGTAGACTTGTACAAGGAGAGAACGACCCCACCTATGCGTACAAGGAGGGATCAACCCCACAATGTCTTCAGTATGTAGCATCATTGTTGATGTAGATAGATAATGTAAATCATGTAGTTGTTTGTTCAATATGAAATGGTTTACAATGGCTCTGTTTGTGTTAAATTCAAACAAATTTTTCCCTGTCATTCAGTCCTAACTTTAGGTTCGATACCTTGTTGGGCCCTTCGTTTTGTTGATAGAAGTTACACAAGGAATGCTATAGTCCCAATTTTGGTAAACATATGTTGTGCAAGTTACAGGGGATATGGATAGCGAATGAAGAAAGAAACCGAAAACAGTTGGAAGGACAACGCAACACCAACCAGAAGAAAGAAGTTACAAAAAGAACAAGAAAAGAAAGCATTCGAAGTCTAAAACCCAAAGATCCCAATTGGTTTATATATACGGGATGAAAATGTCTGTAAAGGGTTTAGATGGTCATTGTAAGTGGTTCGAGTTCTGTTTTTTTATTGTCCATTTTGGGTAAATGTTAGCTAGAGTTCTAGAGTTTGGGTTCAGAACCAGACCAGGGATGTAACATAGTCATGTCATGTTGTAATGTTGAAAGAGAAAGGATTTGGGATAACCTTGTCCCTCATTAGTATAGATTTTTTTTGTTAGCTTTGGCATGACCAAGTTGTGTCTGTAACTTAGTCAAATCATGTAATTGAGAAGAACCATATGATGTTAATACAAAGAGAGACCCAAGCTTTGAAATTATTGTGCCTGTTTAGCTTCATATTATCTTGAATGTTGCTTTGTATTATATTTATGTTAGATATACTTAATTGGATATAGCTTCTTTCTGAATGCAACACAACTTTGTTTTCTTTAATATGGGTTAGGAATGTTCAGACAGTTCTGGGTTTAATCTATCTTGCATAGGACTAACAATGATCCTGAGATCATATGGATTTGTCTAATTATTCTTCTTACCCTTCCCTCTCTTTCTTGTCTTATTTGCGCTTCAGGTGAGACTTCTTTACTTCAAGGAAGATGAAAATTTCAATTCTCTAGAATACTTCAGTACCTTTTGTTGGTAACCTGAGAAGGACCCTGGTCTGATCCATTCTATGACAACAAAATGGTTCCACTGCCGAGACATGCTTCATAAGGGAACCTGTAGGGAGAATGCTTCCATGAATCCTCCGATCCGATATTCACCAGTGGTGGGAGAGAAATTATGATGCCTTCATATGGAAAGAAGCAGAGTTGTGAGGTAAATCTGTGAAAGATACAAGAGAGGTTGTCTTTTAATCAGAAAGATCAAGCGACCAGTACGAGATATTCTGGGTTAAATTTCCAAAACAACTATTCCATTAGATATATAGGCTCCAAGAAGCTCTGAAATTCCAAGAACAAGTCAAGAAGAGTTGTACTTGGGATACCAAAAATATTGTAGCGCTTCATCGTTTGGATCGCCCAATCATGTGAGTAGTTGATTTTTGGGTCAATATAACTCTGGAAGGATACATTATTGAGTTTGTAGTTGAGAACCTCCAATCCTTTTCAAGGGAAGAAGTGGATTTCAAGAAATACGCACGGGGAATACTATTGAGAGAAATTCCCCTGTGGATTAAGGTATTCTTGATGGAGGAGGGGATGTTGACTATATCCCCAATTGAGATGACATGAGCTTATGGCTCAATAGATGGTATCTGATTCATGTAAAGGATATCCATCAAATCACGGGCCTATCCCTCAAAGGCAAGGATGTATCAAAAGGGTTCCAAGGCCCCAGTAAGCATGGGAAGAAAAAGGGAGAACCCAGTCTGTATGAAAGATGTCATACACAGAGAGGGGGACGCACAACCAATATTGACCCCATTTTACGAGAGACGGTGAGGACAGCCTACTATGTGATTGCTATCAATGTTATGTGATCCTATTACAAGGGAAAGTGCATGTTGTTGGATTACTGAGAGGGGGGGTGAATCAGTAATAACGTAATTATAATCCTTTTTCTTCAAATGTTATATCAATGTAGAATTATTATCCAATAATGAGCAGTAATAAATAAACAATCACACACA
>JASDQU010250141.1:0-16273 GCA_032191745.1 Picea mariana | reverse complement strand
CTTTAAAAAGAAGATACTTATTCTGCTCTCTATAAAAGACTGCTTTCCGGTCATACAAATATGGGCTCCCAAGTACAATCCCACAAATATCTAGTGGCACTACATCCAATTCTACCTCATCCATAAACTTATCTGTAATTGCAAACTTTAATACACATTTCTTTGTAACTTGAAATTGAGTATCATTAGTAACCCAACCAAGAGGATAGGGTTTTTCATGAGGCATCGTAATTAGATGCAATTTCTTAACCACTTCTTCTGATATCAAATTTACTTGTGAACCACTATCAAATAATGTATCAATCTTTGTGTGATTTGCAATGACACGAACATGAAACAATGCACTTCTATTTTTATCATTTTTCTTAGAAGTAGATGGCAGATTTGTACTTGCACTAGAACTTTATTTTGCATCAATAGGAAGTGAGATACCTTTATTCTTACCCTGGATTCCGACAGCTGTAACTTTTGTTTCATCTCCTGAGTTGGATCCCAAGTCTTGAATAACTGCTGCAGTAGTTTTTACTTTACCTTTGTCTTCGTTTCCTTCGTACTTCTTTGGCCTTAACTCTGGATGAAGTTTCCAACACTTATAGACATCATGTCCCTTCTGACAATGCAAACATGTGGGCTTTTCACCCTCTTTCTTAATGGTAGACATCTTCTTCTTCCCCTTATCTTTGTCTTTAAACTTGCTGTCAAATTTAGATGATTTCTTCATAAAAGTATCATTAGCATGCTTCCCCCTAGATTCTAAATGTGTGGCTTGAACACATACATCATCCAAGTTACTGGGGTTAAACATCAACAAAGTATGTCTCAAATAAGAATGCATGCCACCGATATACTTAAGAAGAGTTTCATGTGAATCCAAAGGAACATTCAATGCAATAGCCCTCTTTCTGAATTCATGAGTATAATATTGAATATTTTTTCCTTTAGCTTGTCTAAACGTTTGCCAACTCATGGTTAATTGTTGCATGTGACCTAAAGGATAAAATTTATTTCTTAATACTTCAATGAATTCATTCCAAACTGAAATTATTTTACCATGCTTTCAAAGATCTTTCTGAATTTTGCTTTCCCACCAAGTAAGAGCCATTCCACTCATTCTTAAAGTGGCCAACTGAATTCTAGAAGGGTCATCATTAATGCCCTACACCCTACAATATACTTCAAGCTGCTTGATCCAATTGTCTAACTTTTCAGCATCTAAATCCCCATTATAAATTGGTAATTCAAATTTAACATCCAATTTGAAATATGGCATATTAGAATTTGCATTATTTGAATAAGAAGTATGAGAAGAAGAGAAAGTTTGATTAGTTTCAGGAGGATCACCATCACCTCCTACTTCTTTGCCCTTTTCTTCCTTCTTCACTTCTGCATCCTTGGATGAAGCTCCTTCTTCCTTCTTCTTCCTTTCTGCTCGTTCATTGAGAGGAATTTCCATCATGGCTTTCATGCTGATAAAAGCCTCCAAAAACTCAGTTTCGGAAACAACAGGCTTTTCTTGTTCTGTATGTCCTTCTTCTTCCCCTCGTGGAGAAGACATGGTTGTTCTCGAAAATGTCCTCCTCGAGTCAATCTCAGGTTCACCTTCTACAAGTTCTCCTTCACCAAGTTTCGACTTGGACCTGGTAAGCATTCACAAACTTTGCAGAAGCAGTTAACCTACTCTGATACCATAATATGATCCGTCAGATCTCAACTTAAGTGCATTAAATTTTTTTTAAAAGAATGCTTCACTGGTTTTCTTTCTTCATAAAACAACATTTAACAGTTTATTGAATGCTTAGAAACAGAAATGAAATGCAAATTGAAACAAAGACAAGATGAAACAGAAAGAGAATCTAAAGAATGAGAGTCACAAATAGAAGTTGTTAACGGAGTTCACCCCCTTAACTGGGCTACGTCTCCGGGTCCCTCTCCAATGGGTATCGATCCAATTAATATCTTTAAAATGGTACAAAATGGTTCTGGAATCAACTTCGACAACTGTAGAACAAAATGTTGTACAAAAGCCTTCAAGACCCCCTCTTCTGGAAATTACAAATTGGCCTTCAAAGGACAAAGAAGCCACATTATAACAAAGTATAGTCGACTTTTAACTACAAACAACATCTGGACAATTACAAAAAAACTTCCCCCTGCATACTGGCTGAACCCTCTGGTTATAAAGCTACAGGTCGCATGTTCAAACCCGATCCTTTATGCATCTGTTCTATCCCTGCAAGATTTCGATAACAGAAGAATGATGCTCCAATTTCTAAACAAAGCTGAACATCCTGAAAATGTGGCCAGAATCATTCAGTGGGAGGATAAGCCACAGGTTCGACTCGTCTGCTACCCATTTTAGCATATACAAAATATATTAGCATATACAAAAAATCCTGCTAAATGTTACAACTGAGTGAAATTCCCGCTAAACAATGGATATCCGCCAGATGTTATCTCATAACTGTGCACCATTGCTCTAACCATCAGCTATTCTCGCTTGACTGTGCACAAATGTTATATAACCGTTTGATGTTACTTCATGTATCCCCGTGGACTTTGGTTATAATACAATATATCATATATGATATATATATATATATACGTGGAACATTGCACCGATTAGCATATGAGTTGAAAACATATGTTATGTTTAGCTTGTGTGACATGTGGCTCATGCACATAGAATTCTCTATGTATAACCATATAATAACCATTGTACCATTGACTTTTTGATATTGGATCAGTATATCTTTTGAAGACGAATAACCCATTGGATCAAGGAGAAGGATATTTTTGAAGTGAAACATATTATTGATGAGGAAATGTAGATATCTCAGAGCAAGGTCTGTGATATTGGGGTGACATTTTCAAGGCTATGGATGGTTGTTGGTAGTGGATAAACACTAAAAGGACGATAGGGTTAATTAAATATTACAATACAATACCATAATACTAGAAGCTAGATATAAATTGGTTTCCTTCTCAAAGTTGAAGGTCATTTATTGAAAGGACTTATCTTCTATGTTTGGTCAAAATCCAAATCCCCATGGTCGAGAAAAGAATTATTTCTAAATCGCATATAAAAGAATCTATGGGTAGTTTTTGGTTCCATCTATTTTCTAAGTTTGTATTTACTTGAAATTGATTTGTTTTTTACAAAGGTATAGGTAAAGATTTTGGATGTGTGTGGTGAATCACCATTTGTTGAGTACATGACATACCTGATTTTTATTTTTATTTAATTGGGTACCACTTTTTCTTTAAGCTTTGCAAGTAGATTTTTGCATCTTAGTTTTAATGATTTCATGCATATCATTTAGTTTTAAAAGTATTTTTTCTTTAATAAAATTAAAATTGTATAATATCAAAGCCTAGTTTTTAACCAAAATGATTTATTATCGGCAAGTTGGAGTCACTTTAATATTGTGAAACACTTTTATTTTTCACATTTCATGGAACATTGTTTGCTTTCATTGTATCACATAAAAATGAATTTCCTTGCAACATAACATGTATCACACAAAAATGACTTTACTTGTGACACTGTACATATTGAACATCGTCACTTTTTTTTCATGGCATATCACATTGTTGAAAACTTTCCTTTTGTCAACAAATGGAAACCTCTAATTTTTTTCTTCTTCTTTCTAAGGAAAAATTTTCTTCATCACATCATTATAATATTTCTTATCTTGCATTGCATCACACTCAAAAGAAATTTGGTCTCAAAAAGCTAATTTTTTCACCTCATGTCGTATCGCACTAGAATTTATTTTTTTGTGACATTGCATTGCATAAAAGTTAGTTTTGTGTGATACATCACACCACTTATAACAAAATCAATATCACCTTAACAACATCAATATCACATTTGTAGGGTTTGATGTCAACTTTCACTTCCATTTTAAATAGAGATTGTGAAGGAGTGATGACACTAGAACTTGGTTTTTCTTTCTCTGGCTCTTTTTTTGGATCATTTTTCAAGTCCTCCTTATCTCTTGATTTCTCATCTAATACAACTTGTAAGTTAAAGCCTCTAACCTCCCCAAAATGTCCAAACTTGTTTGCTAGAGCCACCATGAGAAGGGCCATGTTGTGAGAGATATCAATGACTTGTTATTCCATCTTCAAAAACATCTCCTTTTCCTCATCCTGAGGGTCATTACAACTGGACTCATCCACCATGGATAGGGTTATATGTATTTTTTCTTAAGAAAATTCCTAGATCCTACAACTTCCCACAAAACCCCAAAGAAAATTATCTAACACCAATATGATTTGTAAACTATCGTGGATATTCCACTATAACATTTCATCAAAATATATCTTATAATGTTTTGAAATAATTTATTATATAATTTATTACCTTTATATATCATATTTATTATTAATAGCTTAGTGCTCAAATTTATAGAAATAACTGAAGCTGAAATGAAAGAACAAGAAAATGAACAAACCATTCACACAAATGAACACAAGATGTGACCTGGGAAACTCAAAACTATAGAAAACTCGGCTAGAAGGTGAGGCCTATGCTCTAGTCTCTTTTTCTTAGTTAATAAATGCAATTAAAAAAAAGGGCATTCACTATGGAGTTACCATGGACATTGTGGCTTGGATGGATGCTACAAAATCTTCTACCTCCTCTATTATGCTCTAATATTGCAAAAATATATCATCTTATCAACTACAGAACAATAACAATACAAAAATAATGGAACCCCTTCTCTTCCTATATGCATAATAATTAACATATCTTGATAGTTGTCATCTAGGGTTAGGGTTAGGGTTTTTCCATGCCTCAACCCTCAATTAATTTTAGGGTTTTGGACCCTATAGAATATTATTGGAAGTACACATGTGACTAACCCCACATGTGTGAGTAGTGGGGGATGATGCAACATCCACTGGATACCATGGTGGTCAACAAGGTAGGTCAAGTTGTGGTAGGCATAAATTCTACATACAAACTTCAATTGACGTGATTTTTTCACCTTTGGAAAGATTTTGGTCTGTATAATAGTGTTGAGGGGCCTTGTTTTTTGGGGAAGAGAAGGTATGTTTATTACCCCATGGTTCCCCAAATTTTATCTTTCCATTATAGTTTCCACCAAAATACTAGTTTGGATTCACCTACCAAATCTGCCACTTCATCTTTGACATCTTTGAGCCTATTATTGTATATGTGTAAATACTCATATATTTAATATAAATACATCACTAAGTGCAGACCGACCAAGATAAAATTTAATGGGGGACTAAGCTCCACTAGGTAGGGAAAGGGAAGGGGCTAGGAGACTAGGAAAAGGGGCTAAGCTAGAGGGATTACTTCTAAGGGAATAATATAATATTATTAATTCCTTAAAAGAATAAGGTTTGGGAAATAAACACAATTACCCTAAGTTCCTTTGGGGAGAGGAACAAAATCGAAGTGGAGAGGAACGTGCTTCAGGAGTGCCATGTGTCAGCTCAGGCACATAAAATTATAAGTGGAAATTCTTATTGTTTTGGGATCTTCTATCCATTCTCCCTAGGCACCCACAGAAGAATGGAGGGAACCAATACCTCCATTGTTTACCTCTTCCATCGTGAACCTTTGAAACCTATAGTTATACTTGATTTATTGTGTGTATTTCCTGTGAATTCGGGCGCACCTGTATTTTCCTGAGTCGTGTTGTGTCTTAGCAGTTAGTTATTGCTGCCAACGCAGTTCCTTGGTTGAGCATGGCTTGCTGCCATATTCTATTTCCTTACCTGTTTTTGGTTGTTACCATCAACTATGCATTAGCCGAATGTTGTTGTTGTATTTGATGAAGATCTAGTTTGAAGAGGCGGGTTGTCAGGCCTGTGCGCTACACTCTCCAGGTGAGAAAGAGTTTGTTGTGATTGAAGAAGAAGATTTCCAGGCATGTGAGCAACTCTCTCCAGGTGAGAGGGTTTTTTGGGGAAGTGAGTTCTCTTGGAGGGAGTCCAGTAGCAGCTATAGAGCTTTGAGAATTCATGATCTGGCCTGTTGCAAAAGCCCAGGGAAAGGGAGGTGTAGCAGTCGATGAACTGTTGGACAGTGAAGGTGTACACTCTTTGGGTGGGACAAGCATGTGGGGAATTAGAGTCTATGAGATGTGGGTGTAAGTGACTCCTTGGAGGAAATCCTTCCTGTTGTACTGTGTAGTTCTCGTAGTCTCAACCTAGCCTAGGAATCCCTTTACTTGGGTGGAGTTTAGTCCCAGCTCGAGGGTGACCCACTGCTAAGAGTGATGAGCGATGTGGTCTATGGTTGGGAGATTCATGGAAGGTATGCACATAGTTGGTGGTCTTGTATTAAAATATAAGTACCACTTTTATGTTCATTTACATGCTATGTATATGTACATGTGTTATAATTGATGAGTAGTGCATGTATATGTTGTATGTGTAGGCTTACTGTTATTTCCACATTAATCTATGTATGAACATAATATGTTGTTTGTTTATGTTTATGTATATATTTATATGCATATGATAATTGTTGTTTCTATGAGTAACATGGCCCGACCTTTGGTGGCCGAGGATGTTACAAAAAATGGTATCACTGGAGAAAATAAAATATATGGTCAGGGACGTGAAAAAATGGTATCAGAGCCATGGTTTCAACACTAATCCTGGATGGGCCATGTAAGTGGAAGTTGAAGAACAATTTCGGAAAGGAATTTTTGTCGAAATGGACATAATTCAAATTCATAGCCCATGCTTTCAACATTGAACCTAGATGAGCCAAGAACGAGGAATTTCAAGTAAAAATTCTAGAGATATTTGATGTACAGAGTTCCATAAGGGTGCTAAGAGAACACTTGGACTGTGTTCAGAAGCTCAGGAGTATAGTAGTTTGATAAACTATGACAGACGTGATATTAGGCCATAGAGGTAAATTGGGTCATTGGATCTATTCGAAGATAGGCATATCGCCCACAACCATCAGATCAAGAGAATATGCATGGAGATTAGGAATAAAAATCCTTTAGACCTCACCCATTAATCCATTTGAAATCTATAAGCAAAGAAAACTGCTGAGGTTCTGAAATCCATAACTAATCCAGACCTTATATTCCAAGGGATACGTGTCCAAAGATTAAGAAGGTTCAAAGTTTCAACACTCCGAAATAATGGTTTGTGGTTGCGTGAAAGGAAGGAAATCCCCAAAGTCCCAGAGCGTTGAAGTAATGTCACCAGGGGTGATGTGGACCAGTTTGGTAGTTCAACAGCTTGGATAAAATGTTGAAGGTAGGAAATCCCCGAAGTCCCAAAGCGTCGGCTATGATGTGGCAAGATGATGTCACCTACGGTAACATGGACCTACCTAGGTCTTCCACGTGTCACCACATTAATTGATGATAGTTGTACTATGTGGACCCCGTAAGGTTAATAAGTTTGAGAGTTTGAAATTCGAAAGATTTGAGGTGTAAAAGTGTAAAATCTTCTGAAGTCCCAAAGTGACGTGGCTTGTTGATGTCACCTGAGATGACATGGACATAGGAGATGCGTGCCACATGTCAGTGAGTTATGTAATATTCAAAGATTGATTATACCATTTAGAATATGACATGTGTCACCCACCTGATTGGGACATGTGTCGTCTTCTAGTATTCCACCATGTGGAAAAAGGGGGCTAGTGCCCGAAAAGAGTGTTAAAGAAGGAAAAAGGGGTTAGAAGAAATCCCGTGAGTTTCGTCTGGTTCAAACCTGCATCAGGAGAGGTACTGAAGACCTAGGAACTTTATTATAGGGTCCAAAAAATATCTAATATCCATTAGCTCAGAGAAAAGAGATCAATTGCACAATGACTGCATCAGATAAAAAGCACAAGTTTTAAAGGATCATAGTTTTCTAGTCAAAGCTCAGAATTGAGCAAGGAAGAAGTCATTGTAAAGGTCTTAGAAAGAGGATTCCAGGTATTCATCCATATTTGAGTATTGAGTAGCTTACATCACAAGAATTCAGAAAGAATATTTTTGGTGACCATAAAAGGAAAAATTGTGCATATAATACCAAAATGGTATATCGTGGTTCTAGCTAACAAAATTTGTTGTACGCCCATTTTTAGATGTAATGGTTACATTTAAAATAGAAAAAGTGTTAGATATGTTTTCAGATAGAATAAATAAGGAAGAAGGATAGGGGAAATTCTTCATTTTATATTTGAGATCTTTCAGAAGTCATTGGATGAGATGTTGGGTTCAATAAGTAGCATGGAACCCTGAATGAAATTATTGTTTGAGGAAGACAGTCCAAGTGACAATCTTTTCACATAAAATGTGAATGATAGGTGGAGAAATCCATCTACAATACATGATAATGCATGAACCATAATTTCATATGGAGATGCAAATCATGGGAATAAGCAAGGTTTTATGGAAATAAAAGAGTTTGGACCTGATATCAAGAAGGAATAGAGGAACTTGAGGACATAATGTTACGTCAAGAATAATCAATGAGAGGAACAAGGTCAAGACTAAAGAATGTAAGATAAATAAGTACATAGTGGGAAGACCTAATCTATACATATTAATATATATCAAAATTCTAGTATTTTTTTTATAAAGAAAGACGAAATGTTTGCATGGAGGAAGTGACAATATCCCCAAGGAGCAGTCCTACAGTTTGGAGATAACACCACCATTATTGCTATCATAATGCACAGTGGAAGGTCATCCTACATGACATGAAGGTCATCAATATGGCATGATAGAAGTTGAATATGCATGTCAAGTTGAAAAATCATATGGGCCAAGACAAGAGAAAGTAATAATTCATCAAGATAACACTAGTGCTGATAGGATCAATCATTAAAAGGCTAAATCAAATTGCTTCAAGAAAAAAGTTGGTGTTAACTATCCAAGGTTACTCAGAGAGCATGACTGGAAATATAATTGGGTCATGAATGAATTAGATTAGAGGGATCCAAGTAATAGGGGAATGATGAAAATTAATATCAACATAATATGTGGTGGAAAGTATGCAAAGTAGACTATGAAAAACTCCTTGATGGAGTCAAGTCCATGAACATCCTAAGATAATGGAAGAAGAAATCACGAGTTAGATATAAAGCTAATAGGAATGCATGACAACACTACAGGAAGGAAAGAAATAATAGTAGAGGATTTTTGATGCACTCCAAATGTGTGAAGGTATTTCCATAAGAGTATGGAGATATCAAGTCAAGAATAATTTAAAAGTGAAATGACTTCTAAAGAGAAATCAATAAGGAACCAGGAAGAAGAAAATGGTTCTATGCATAGTTTTGAATGTAGAGGAGATGGTGCCTGACAAGAAGCCATCTTAAGTGACATAGAGCCATGAGTGACAACCCAAAAGGTTGGAGGTATCACTAGAAGATATGATGGTAAGGTGAAAGAAGTACTTTCAGTTAATTATATGCAGCTAGCAAAGGAGGCATATGTGCATCCATACAATATGATAGATATTGGATAGGCAAGTCAAGTTTGAGGATAGTTGGCAAAGGGAAGAGAAGAGTACAAGAAAACCTCAAGTACTAAAGTATTACATCAGGAAAGGGCTGAAAAAGTTCAGTCCTGAAGAGTAATTGGATGTTGAATAATCCAAAGTCTATAAAACAGATTGGCTTGGAATTTTAATTCATCCAACTATGAGTTGAGATAGAAGGATCGAAAGGATAAATGAAAGTTGAAGGTTAATATCAATTGATTATTTGGTTTTAAATGCAAAGGAAGATATTTTGATGGAAATGAAAAGGCAACCAAGAGTGATTTGGATGGAAATGCAAAGGAAACCAAGAGTGATTTGGATGGAAATGCAAAGGTAGCCAAGAGTGATTTGGCTAGAAATGCAAAGTAAACCAAGAGTGATTTGGCTGGAAATGAAAAGAAAGACAAGAGTGATTTGGATGGAAATGCAAAGGGAAACCAAGAGTGATTTGGCTATAAAGTGCTCAGGAAAAAAATAGTCATGTATTGTGACTACAATGAAATCACAAGAAGATTCAGGAATCTAGGAAGAATTGAAGACTTTTGGGATCAAGGAAACATTTTACAGGGAGAAAGAGGTTGTTGCAATTTCTGTGGCAGCAAGTATGTTGTGGCTTGTTGAGGACAACCAAAGGAAAGAATTCTTGCATGTTGCAAGTGTTGTTGGTGATGTTGCTACATAAGGAGGGAAGCAACAGAAAGTTGAAGTGTTGGTTATAAGTTTGATAAAAGAAGCATGAAATATTCTACTGCCATCAGACATTCAGGTAGTATAAAATTTATTAATGGTAGTCATGCAAGTATGAGTTTATTACTCTTATTGCATAATTGTTGAAGGGAATTTAGGTAAGAATTTCCTTAGCCGGAGTTATTTTATAAAATTACATAAGTATATTATTGAATGCATACCATTAGATGTGGTAAAGGTTGGAGGCCTGTATTAATTCAAAGATTCTTATCTTTTTGAATGCACACACTGACATAGTAGAATGTCATGTTAATTCGGTTATGGGGTGATAACCAAAGAAATAAAATATAAGAACTTGTTATAGGAATGAATTCCAGTAAGCTAGTCATGTATGAGACCAGGACATGGTTGGATATGGCAAGGTATGGATATGGAAAGGTTATGAGCCACACAGGTACTAAAAGATTCCTACCTTTAAATAAAACTCAGATTGCAACCTTTTTGCTAGCACTAATGAACACCATAGAATTATATTCTTGGTGTAGTGTTCAGGTTGAAAACGAAGGCATCCAATTAATTGGGAAGATAATAGGAAGTGTGTGGAGAATATGTCAACACATTGGCTAGAATTCCAACTTATGGATGGTGAGATACATGACTGAGATAAAGAGAATTATATAATTCAATGCAAGGTGCATTGAATAAGTATGCATTGAGAAATGCACTCGTACATAGTAAGTGATAGAATTGTATACTAAATACAATTGTTGAATGTGTTTTGTAAGTACATGCATATACATTATTGCATGGAAATAATTGTTACTAACAACTGAAATGTTGTTAACTCATGAAGATGAGGACATTTCAGGAGTTGTTATACATTGCAATAGGAAATTTGCAAGTCAAGTAGTCACATGAATATTGACTACACAAAATTTCTTGTTCAAAAAAAGAAGCAATGAACTTACGAATATTAATTATGAACATACATATGCATAGAATGATGAGTCATTCTATTTTATTAAATTGTTTGGTGATTATGATTGAATTGATAGGTGTAGACAATTATAATATCCTTGTATATGGTTTTGTACATATTTCAATTGCATTATGATGTACACAAAATACTGACATTTTTTTTGTTGTATGCAAGATGAAGCATTGCAGGAAAAATGGTATGCAATTTGGTGCCTGTGGAAAACCACAAGGAAGGTTGCATTCATAATATAGCAACTATTGGAGCCGCTCTTGTTTTTCACCTCGCGCAATTTTCAATTTTTGATACTTGAGATCTAAAGTTGTTTTTCTTTTCCTTCCGAAATCATAAAACTCTGAAATCTTGTCACTTGAATAGAAATGCTTTTTCACTTTCAAAAAAGATCTATTTTTCGCAAGTTTGATTGCTCTTTTCTTTTATTTCGGGACATTGCAAGCTGGATACTTCAATCTCTGAATTCATAAGTCCCGAAACGCGAAACTGCGAGTTCGTTTTTTGTTTTTTCTTTTTCGCGCAAAACATTGACTAGGGTAAAACTTTTAAACTCATGAGTATGCATATTCGGGAATTCGCGTCTCGGCTTTCGATGAACCTAAGTTTTTGTTTTTACAGCCCCGAGAGCCGAGAAAGTGATAACTTGTGTGATAACCTTGGTCTGAGGACCAAAGGTAAAAAACTAACCATGGTTAAATTTGGTTCTCGGCACATCGTCACTCGGCACTTTCTTTCGTCAAGTTAGGGTGTCCAAAACTCCGATTCACGAAGTTGCGACATAATTATAGCGAGATTAATTAGTCTCCTAATATAAGATTTCCTCCTTTTAATTCGAACCCTAATTATCGCCACATCGCGATATCGCGACCCGGCATATCATTCTCCCAAAAGTTTGTTCTCGAATTCCCGAGTCGCGATATGGCGATTAAGTTAATTATATAATTAAGGATATGCCAAACCACGGTTGCCGTTAATTACATTAAAATCGACACTCGCAGTCTTGTGAGTTGAAGAGTCAAAATATGAAAAGGAAATTCACGATGCAGCGAAAAGCGAGAAAATTATTTAAGTCGTTAAGATTTGTAATTTTAAAATAAAAAAGATTCGTCCCACGCATTGAGGTTGGCACTCTTCACGAGGTATTTACTTGCTCTCCATAACCCAATTGCCTATCAAGCCACCGAACATTGATGAAATTAATGAAGAAATAGGGTAAATCCACGAATAAATAAGATCGTATTTATACATTAAATTTGGTTTTATTTGCGATTTGACAGACTTGTTTCAAAAGGTACAGAGTTTTCAAATATATACGATAATTTCATTATTTTTGAACATTTCTCATAAACACACAGAGCTCACCTTTCTCCGAGGGAACTCATTTCCGCATGTATACACAGGTCTATTACAGAAGAGCGAAAAAGCAAGCGTCAGCCATGGCCCCAAGGAGAGCAGCGAAAGCAAGTGTCGAGGTTGCAGTGCAGGGTTTAGACAATGTCTCAAATACTTCACCTCGGACTAGCGGCTCCGTACCCACCTGTTCATTTATTTCAGACATTCTGCAATCCGAGTTGGTAAACTATTCAGACTCAGATGACGATGACAATGATATTACAAAGGACGACCTGAACACTAAGTATAAGACAATTGTTCAGTCGGGAATGCACCTGGTCGCAACCAGACCTCGGTTGCTCCCATACTACGACATGATCGGATGGGCATTGGATCACATCGACCTGCCCAACAGAACTATTATAAATGATCAACGGAACATGGTCGGGACTTTCAGACCAGAGCATATCCAATCTATGTATAAGCTCCCAGCAACTTCTGAGTTCACATATGGCAAAGAATTCCTGGAGGAATTCAAAAAGAAGGAGTGCGAAGAATATGACAAAACCATGCCTAGTTTAATAAAAGATTGGGTTTCGCGTTCCGCAACATTCAGAGCGAATGAAAAGGGTTTGTATTCAATTTCTTCATTGGAGCCACAGTATATGTATGTGGCGATGATGACTTGTCGGCTTTTCGGATGGGAAGATACCGTGCATTTTTACATCCAGTGGGTACCTCTCATCTTTCGGGTAGTAGAAGGTTGCTCATTTAATTGGGCGAAGATGCTCTCCGACAGTCTTTTCAACAGGGTCAAAGAGTACCGGGAGACAAAAGCAGCCGGGAGACCATCTGGATTCTTCATGTCCGCGTATATCATGGATGCGATATGCTCCATGATGCCTTTTCCTTTGATGAATTGGGCTTGGAGTCCAACCCAAGAGAAAACTGTTCATGAGTACCACGACAAGCTGTGGGAAAATAACGCAAATAAGTTTGTTTATGAGATTTTCAACTGGGTGATGGTGCCCCTGCATGTCACCCTTTTTGGTCTTTTTCCACCCCGCATCTCAGATGGAATTGCTGCGAATCTGAGCCATATCGCAGACTGGTACGTAGAAGAAAAATTCTCCTATTTGAGAGTTTTTGAAGCAGCTGTCCCTCCTCTGGCGCTACCGCTTTTCATCCCCGACAAGCTGGCCTGTCGTGAGATTGCACGACAAAACGTAATCGGCGGAGTAAGTAAAGAGATCAAAGCGTCATCAAAGAAGGTATGGCCATTTTTCCCTGTTCGGCTTAATTCCTATTCCTTATTAGATTTCGGACATGCTAAGGCTGACGCTGCAACCTTAGAAGATTTGAGCCTAGTCTCTATTGAGTACAAAAAGCATGATCCGCAGAGAATTGTAAGCACCCATTTGGGGATTTGTGGATTAAAGAGGTTTGAACAGGAGTGTTCACCCTCAGATGATGTTTTCTGAGGGGTGAGGTCCTATTCGGAAGTTCAATTTCGAATCGGATCTCTAGCACCCGAAGATAGGGCCTCTGTTTTGAAATTTCAGGAACATAGGAAAAGATGTCTTCCTGTGGTGCTGGGAGGTTTGGGACTTTCCAAGGACAAAAAAAAGGAGGCCGAAAGTTCTGCGGGGCAAACCTCTAATCCCGAAAAATGTCAGGAAGGGGAGCAGGAGCAGAGTCTCGAAAAGGGGAAGAGTCCCGAGCAGGAGAAGAATCCCGAACAGGGGAAGAGTCCCGAGCAGGAGAAGAATCCTGAACAGGACAAGATTCCCGAACAGGGGAAGAGTCCCGAGTAGGAGAAGAGTTCCGAGCAGGAGAAGAATCCCGAGAAAGAGAAGGATCCAGAGACAGGTACAGAGATGAAGACCTCCGATCCTCCGAAAGAACAGGACTCACTCGTTACGCCAGGAAAAGTGGCGAAGCAGATCGGACAACCCATCACCTCTGTCACACCCTTGCAGTCGGCTCAGGGAGACGTTAGTGAGGGATGGATATTTGGTGAAGAACTAAGACCTATAATGGCAGAGGAACTCCCCCCTAATGAGTTCTTTTTGGACAGAAAGAGAAAATCTGTAGTAAAGCGGGAATTTTATCAAGAGGGAAAGTCCACTGTTAAAAAATTCAAGGTAATGACAGATGGAAAAAACAAGAAAAGTGATGAATTTGCCACAGAGATAGCAGGGACGCTGGGAGCGTATGCGTCAGCGAACCAATTCTCGGTTGCGATGTTGAAAAACAGATCAAGAGAAAAAATTGACTGATCAAGACTCTTGAAGCCCGAGTAGCTTCGGCTGTGGAAGACGCTAAAAGTCAAGCAAGTGGAGAAATAGAGTTGGCCCAATTGGCCGATAAGAAAGAAATCGAAGTCTTCAAGACGAAGCTGGAACAAACAAACTCAGTGATCCGAGAGGGTCGAGTGCAGTCAGGTCAGCAGAGGGATACGATCACACAGTTACAGGCTCAATTAGAGGTCGCAAAAAGTAAGGTGATTGACATCGAGATTATTAAATCCTGAGCAATCAACATTCGAAGCAGGATCTCTTCTACTCAACAGAGTCTACTAAACAAAGTGGGGGAGTTTCGAGAAAATTTCTTGTTAATGCATCAGATTTCTGAGAATCTGATTGTCAAGGAAAGAAACACAGAAGCCGCTCAGATCGCCTTCCAGGAAGCAGTGATAGCCACCAACAATAGGTTTTTAGCAGGGTCTCCCGGGCTCACCATTGCTGAACAGACTAGGGGTAATATTTTGTTAAAGAAAATGGAACATGATATTACTTTAGGCAAGGAACAGGCCCAGAAAGTGACAAATTTGGTAGAAGAAGCCTGCAATGCCATAAAAGGTGAACTGCTAGGGATGGAGCGTGAAGTTGAATCAGAGACGCTAAGGCAGATAAATATAGAGCGGGCACCCTCGACATGAAGGAGAAAAATGAGAGAAATTTTGCAGAGATCTCTAAGATGGACAGGGTAGACATGGCTCAAATTGATGGACATTTGATTCAACCCAGCACACAACTCGGCACCCTTGATATGGTTGATGCACATATGGGGAATAAACTGCCACAATTAGCCCGAGAGTGCTATTTTTTCGAAGCCATTTGTCAAGCAGAGCCGTCACAACTTGTATCCCAATTCATGGACAGATGTAGGATATGCACTGAGTCTATGCAAAGACAAGCACCTGGCCCTTTTTGAAAATAAAATAGAAGAGATGGAGTGTTTTCACCCCTCACAGCTGCCAAGCGGAACTTTCACAACTTGTATCCAGTTTATGGACAGATGTATAATATGCACTAAGTCACGTAAAGGCAGGCAGCTAGCACTTTTTCGAAAACAGGAATAGGGAAGAGTAAATTTGTATAAATAGATCACCAAAATAAGAACCAATGGGCTGGACTTTTTGGTATCGACTATAATAGAGTTTTTTTCATGAAGGAAGTTAATACAAGCAAATTTGAAGATTCCTAATTTCGTCACGACTGTGTTACAAGTTTGTTTCGTTATGTTTTTTGTTTCTTTTTATTTTTCTCTACATAATTGATGTGTATCACTGTAATTTAGTACTACCACTACTATAGTGAAGGGTGTTCGTGCTCTTTTCGTCAATGTGTGAGCAAAAAGTGAGCACTTACATGCCTAGTTGGGCTCTGCTAGTCATGACAGCTGTAATGTAAAAGGTTAGAAAGAAAACAATAAAGCTATTAACAAGAATTAAACAAAAACCAAATAACCACATGAGCATAAAAACAAAAACTAAAA
>JASDQU010250139.1:0-16657 GCA_032191745.1 Picea mariana | reverse complement strand
ATTCTAGTCGGTTCGAAAAATGGGTAAACTAGCATCAAAAAGACGTTTATTCAAAACCATTTTAACGAGTGTGACAAAGACAAGATCACTCGACAATCTTTTTAATTTTAAGGAGTCTGAAAAGAGCTTAACTATGGACTCATTGACTTTTTATGGATTTAGTCTCCTTAGCTCGGAAAAGTATAAAATTTACTGAGTAGAACTCTCATGGCGAGACGAATCTCCTGAGGTGTACCTTTTTCCTCCATAATCCACAGGCTGGAAAAAGGGGTAAACTCATGCTAGTAGATGTTCTTCTGGACCAATTTTAACTAGTGTGAAGGAACAAGTTCACTCGGTGATATTTTCAATTTTAGGGAGTCTGAAAAGAGCTTAACTATGGACTCTGTGGGGGTTCCTTTTTCGTAAGTAATCTCCAAAGCCCGAAAAAGGTGATAAACCAAAACCAAGGAGAATGTTCCTTTTTCATAAATTTAGTCCCTCGGGCACAAAAAAGGGTTAAACTTATCCCTGAGAATACTCTTATAGCGAACCGAAGCTCCTAGAGTATACCTCTGTTCGTAAAATTTACTATCCAGACCGAAAAAGGGGTAAATTTCTGTCGGACAGACATGCCTTCAAATCTAAGTTTGGCGAGCGTGAAGGAAAACAATATCACTTGAAAATATTTTCATGTTTAGAGAGTCTAAAAAGGGCTTAAATAAGAATCCAGGAGGTTACTTTTCTAGTTAATCCAGACAAGATTGAAAAGCATAAATGTAGTCTCGGTGAATGTTGCTTTTGGATGTCAAAGCGAGCTTGAAAGAAAACAAAGCGTGCTCATTTTTGGGAGTCCCGAGGATGAGGCCAAGAGTGGTAGTGCATCAGACAAATGAGGCTCAAACTCGTAGTCATGATAGGATTAACAAGGACTCCTGAGCCTAAGGACATGAGAGACAGCATGGATGCCAAAATGCAACAAGCATCTATCTAGGGCATCCATGTAAAGGTAGGCTCTACCACCTAATTACGACACTTCTAAAACAACCATGATGGTTCTGTGTCGCACTTTGGTGGGATTGATCCTATGGTAACGCGGAAAAGACAACAATATGTAGAAAGTGGAGGTGGAATCCTAACTTATATGCAAAAAGTTGGAAAAAATGACTTTTACCAAAGGACCTTTAAAAGTGACCTATCTCCCAAAAAAAGTTACCAAACCAAAAGGCAAAGTGCATCATAACATCCAATAAGAAACTTGAGAATAATATTAAATGATTTCCAAGCCAGAAAAAATGACAAAAGGGTTCAAAAAAGTGGCAAAAAAGGGCCAAAAAAGTCTATAAATTGAAGTTGACAGCTCATTTTCACCATTTCAATTTGAAAATTAACCAGAAGGTAAAAAATACCCTTTTTCTAAAGAAGTTGATTCCGAGAGATTCATAGGATGAAATGAACTTTTTCTCAGACCAAGTAAAATCTCATCCCTCTTGCATTTCCATTCTTCATTTGTGTATTGTTTTTGGTTTTTTGGGGGGTGTGCCCTCCTAAAAAAGGGCGGACCTATGTGTACACAAGTTGTCCAAAGACAACCCGCGTATGTTCGTGGGCAGAAAACAATTTATCTGCGTACATACGCGACTATTTCCAAAACAACCCGCATACACCCTCAAAAGCATGGGAAAAATAAATATGCAAGAGATAACTCCCCTCTGAACTGTCATGCAACAGGATGTATGTCCACTGGAGGGAGAGGGAACACGAGGAAATCGATATCTTGGTCGATGAGGACCCTACTTCTATTGCCGCATTGAAACAATGTGGGCTATTGTTGGCTATCCTTTATTCTATGGTCGGTCTTCTTGACCTGTCTATCTGAGTTATTGACCCAGGGTTCATGTCATTCAGGTTTCCAACAAAGCCTCTAAAACTATTGGCCCTCCTTGTAAACCAGAAGGCAACACAGTACACGGAATGCACTGCGTAGTCTCACCCGAGATAGATTTAAATGGGTGGATGTAAGAATCAGGTGTTTACAACCTAGGATTGAGTATGATATAGGGTATTATTAACCAGAGCCATGCACTATGAGTTATGAGTGTAATCTACTTATTCCTCACAGGTACATATTTCCATTACATAGGTTACTTCCCGAGCCGCATATTCGTGTTCCATAACAATGCATTAACACATTTATTAAGCATAACAATAACTGCAGAAAGAAAGTAAAGAGATGCATGCATTCATCACATTACATAGTTATTATCGTGGTTCAACCCCTCCTGGGCTACGTCCACAAAGATTTAGCTCTTGGCACTATTATTATGGCAGTTTTGCATTTTCGACGTTGTGCACTTACAATTCCCCTCTTATGGGTAAGATTTATATGAGGTGAACTAGATCACACCAGGCTCCTCAGCCTATGATCTAATCCCCAAAATCTACCCTTTTCTTCTCCCTTAGCTCAACATCTTACAAAAATAGTTCGTACAGTCAACATTGGATACCGCATCCGCTCATGCATAACTACAGTAAAAGATGGGATAACAATACTAACACGCTGAGCTAATACACAACTTTTCAACACAAAACAATCGAACCCCTACCTGATACCTACGTATCTATATTCATACATTTCAGGATCTTTAGCTATTTACAAAGCATTTCCAAAACCCTAACCCTACCGATGTTAGGTCTTCCTCCCACACGCGCGTGTTGTTCTTCCTCCAGCTATCGCTTTCCTTGTGCACGCTTTCTTGCATGTGCGCATGTTGTTCTTTCTCCAACTGCTACTTCCATTTATGAACGCTTTCTTTCCCATAATCGTCCTTATTTCTACTTCATCTTGGTGCCAACAGGCCCCCAACATTGACATGTGACTCATCCTGAGTCACCTAATCTTTCTGAGCTGCCTCGATCTCCTCGGTGATCGTCTGGAACTTTTCCTTCAACTCTGTTTCTTTTTTCAGTGCTTGCGCGGTCTTCTCCTTAATGGTATCCACTACCTGAACTTCCACTTTGTCTCTCATTAATCCTACACATTTTGTTTGTGTCTGTGCTATCTATGTTCTAGCTCCTTTTTCCTGTGCGAGTACTTCTGCTACCCATTCCTGCAATGGTTCTATTTGAGCCTGACGCTCTTGTTTCTGCGTTTGTGCAGTGATAAGTTATGCTTGCATCTTATTCAGCTCTTGTGTCCCCTTGACGCATTATGGGATTGGTATGGTCATTTGCCTCTATTTGATTTCTTGGATCACTGCATTGATCCTTTCCTCTTCCTTGTCCCAGCGTTGGACCTGTGGATCCTCCTCCAGTCTTGTCCAAAGTTGTGTTGCTTTATTGAACAAGTCAGCTACCATGCTAACCTGTTTCTCTATCTCCTGTAGTTGCACTGTTGTTGCCTACCTCCTTTTCTCCTTCACCACTGGTGGATTTTTTGGTGTGAGTTATTCTCAGAGACCCTCGATCTCCTTCTGATATCGATTAATTGCATGCGCAATCTAGTTGATCTTTTCTTCGGCTGGGAGTTCACTTCCTTGTGCAGTGCTTGGAAGTTTCCAAAAAAATTCTCCCACTCTTCATTCCAGTTCATTCATGTGTTCTTTCTCCTTCTGAATTTTGGATTTGGCCTACTCACAATCTTTTTCCAGTGCTTCCCACTTATTTTTTGCTTGTTGTAGATCAACTAAGTTTTTATGTTCCCGAGACTGCATCTCGTGGTCGACGCTAAACTGCAATTTTTACAGTGCCCTTGATGGAATCCATGTCAAGACCAATTGGATGTGGTCCAAATCCTTCAGTGGTGTCTGTCCCACGATTTCGTCCATTCGCAGCATGCTAGGTTTTATGTAGATTATTGCATGTGCGTGTGGCATTGGAAGGACTGGGTCTTGTTCTTCTACCTCCACTCTTTTGTTGGTCTGTGTTGTCGATGACTCTATGCCTCTGCTACTAATTTCTCTCTGGGCCTCCTCGAGTTTCCTGAGGATTTTTCCCATTTCTACTAGCTCTTTTTACAGTTTATCCTTGTTATGTGCTGCGTGATTGAAGTCTTATGCTAAACAGTCCTGGACCATTCTGGTGATTATTTATCCATCGTCCTTCATGATCGTATAGTCCGGTGATGCTCGTTGCACCTTTGATTTCTTGTGCACGCCTACTGCCTGTACAACCGGTCTCTTAGTTCCCCCTATTTCCTGTGTGATGGGATTTGGGGCAGTCTCTTGCGCTCCCTTAGCTTGTTTTATTTGTCCATTGGTCGCTTTCTGCCCCTTATGGGTTCCTATATGCTTTGACCCTTTGTCTTCCTGAGTCGGCTTGTTTTAGCCCATCCTTGGTTTCTTGGGCATTGAGATTTGCAGAGGCTATGTTTTCGCCTGCGCTGCCTCTCCTTTTGTTGTTCTTTCTGGTACTTCCTGGGGAATGGATGGGATTATCCATTCATCAGGCCATTCGCTGATGACCATGTCGATGTCACCCTTTGTGATGCAGTAGCATATCTATAACCATTGTTTATATAGATCCTACCTTGGTTGTACCCACATGGCTTGACGTGTAGCCCAAAAGTTAGTGATGTCCCCATATAGTGTGACATCCTCTGGTGTTATTCTCCATGATCGGTTGATAGCTTCATGTATGTCTCATAGGTATGCTTCGAAGACGATTCCATTATCCCTCTTATGCCTGGTCTGTGGCCTGGATTTCAGTAATAGATATCTTACTCCCACTGGTTGTGGTCTAGTACAAAAAATTACATACTCTGGTTCCCGCCATCCCATGAAGGCTATGAGGGTGAGAAGCCATGAGTAATGGAATTCTGTAACAAGGTCCTGGGCATCCTTGCAGTCCACTTGGAACAAGTTTAATAGATAAGGTTCCCAAATTATGGAGTTGCCTTCTGCGCACTGAGCTGCAACTGCGATGAATCCTGCTGGTACTTCGTCTTTGCGGCATTTTCTTAACAATTTACAGGCTAAGATATTTGTGCCCAATTGTGTCACTACAATGTTGATCTGTTTGATTATAATGCCTCTTGTTCCCCTGGCGGTACCATATTTATTCTTCATTTCCTCTACTAATGCTTTCTCCTTGGATTTATCGTCCAAAATCAACGCAGGATCCATGCCTCGGCTGGCTAGTCTTGTTATCTACGCAATACGCTCAACAGTTATGGGGACTGGTTTGTCTAGCCATATATCCCCTACGTGTGTGACTACTAACAGCTGCTTGACGCATGTTGTCGCGTACTGGCCTTTGCCAAAATGTGGAAGTTTCGTCAACCCTAAAATTCATGTTATGTCCAGTCCAACTGCCCACTGATGTGGCTGGCTGATCGTTTCTCCAAGTTGGTTTACCACTATGTTCTGCATAAAAACCCTCGGCGCAAGTTTTGGGTACTTGGTTTCATATGATACGTCATGGTTGGAATACTTGAGCTTCTTGGCATGACCCAGTAGCTGCGGATCTATGTGTACTCCATCTGGTATGCGTGGTAGCATAATTTATGTTGTTGATTTCTTGCGAGGTGAGCTCGGTATCTGAACTCGATCTTCCTGTTGTAGTGGTTGGTTTGAAGTTCCAGAAAATCCCGGTTTCTCCCCTATAATCCACTCTAGTCGAGCCAAAGTAGTTCCAGCAATCTCCTTTGTTGTTTGACCTTGGTTGGGTGCTTGCGACTCGTCCAGTTGCCCTTTTTCTCCTAGATTTTGTGTCGTTCCGTTAACTTTTGTGGTTGCTTCAGTGCTTTCTGGTTGTACTTTCTGTTGGGTCTTCGCTTCCTCGTTCTGAGTCTCCTGCGTCGCGGCTGGTGTATCCTCTTTCATGGCCTCTTCTTGTGGATGTTGAATCTCTTCCAATATTGGTGTAGAGTTCACCGGTATCATCTCTAGGGATGGGATCTCATCGATATCGATGATCTTCGGCTGTTGCTGCTCGTTTTCTTTCAGCAGTCCTCATGAACTAGTTTGAACTTTGGTCGATCTGGCCTAGTTCTTCGGGCTTCGGTGGTGTCATAGTGGTGATTTTCGAACATTTGCTGAGTTTGAATGACTTTGTTGATCTCTGTGGTTTCTCTCTGTTCGTTCTGGCTATTGTTGCTCTCTCTCTATTCTTCTTTCGCAAATAGACTAACTGCTTTTGTGCTCGCATGTTGTATGGGCTTGTCATGAATCTTGTCGAGGACGATTCCTCCATGATATGATTAATGAACCATAATTGTGGGTTCAATGAATCTATGATAGTTTCATGCTTTCCATTACGCTTACTTTGTTGTTTCCAGTTGGCATGTTTAATGTGATGTTCCATCATTCCTTGTCGTGCCTTTATTTCTCTTAGTGTTGTCCTATCATACTGCTTTTTCCAACTTTTCGTTTCCCACTCATTTTTCTTTGGTATGTAACCGTTGTCCTTGACTTTTATGCATTCATTTTTCGAGTGTCATGTGGTTTTTCTATCTCTGGTGTGCTTCGGTCTTTTTAGTTTTTTTTTTATTTTTTTTTACTGCACAGTGGGTGGTTGACTATCCTTGTACAGTTTTAGTCGGCTCCTGTTGATCATTCCTCTGAGGTCTGTGCCGCCTAAATATCTTAAATGTACATCTCCTCTGTCTATTACAAATTTTACCTCATATGGTTCTAACCAATGCATTCTCATCTTTCCTGGCTACTGAAACAATTTGTTGTCATAGAGAAATACTAGATCTCCCTCCTTGAACGTCTTCTTCTTGATGTGTCGATCGTGCCAAGCTTTGGCTTTGGCCTTCTTCACTTGTTGATGGAATCATGCCAATATTCATTCTTCCTCCATTAACAATAACCGATCCATTCTTTCCTGTATTGTGCCTCGTTCAGTCATTTGTGTGATAGTTGCTATGCGTAAGCTGGGTACTAAAATTTCTAATGGCACTACTGCTTCTTGGTCGTAGACTAGTTTGAATGGTGTGTTCCCTGTCAAATTTTTGCATGTCGTCCTATACACCCATAATACTGTTGGTAATTTGAGGTCCCAGTCATCTCTATTGACGTTATAGATCTTTGTCAGTTTGTTCTCTAGAATTTTGTTAAAGGCTTCCACTGTGCCATTCGCCTGTGGATGATATGGTGTGATTTTCTGGTGGTGAACTTCAAACTCTTCAAACATCACGCGGATGATGCTATTTATGAAGTGTGTGTCTTGGGCACCCAAACCTAGTAATTACTTGTTCAAATAAGTAGTGTGCAGTTGTCTCTGCGCTGCAGTATTTTACTGGTGCGTCTTCCACCAATCTTGTTAGGTATTCTATCGCGGTGATGATGTATCTTTCCCCTGCTCTTTTGGCTGGTGGGTTAATTGGTCCCAGAAAGTCTATTGCCCATTTATAAAATGTTTGTAATGTCACTTGTGGACATAATGACATCTCGTCCCTTCGGTTGGGTTTGCCTACCCTTTGACAAACATCGCATCTCTGACAGTACTCTTTTGAGTCTCTGTGAATCATTGGCCACCATAATCCTACGCAGAGTACCTTCTGCACAGTAGATTTTTCTTCATAATGCCCTCCTTCCATTCCCTCATGGGCTTCTGCTAAAATTATTGGTCGTCCGTGCTCTAACACGTACCTTTGTAAAATGTTGTTTGTGCCCATCTTATATATATGTCCTGTGATCAGTTGATAGTCGGCTGCGTGAACTACCAGGTTCTTCTTCTGTGTGGTGGTATATTCTTCTGGCACGGTACCTGTTCTCAAGTATCGGATTATCTCTGCGAAGTAGTCATCAACAATATGTATTGAGAATAACTATGCATCTGAAAATTTGTCTTCTAAGTTCATGGGTTCTTCTCCATTTGCGACCCATGATAGGTGGTCAGGTCCTGCATTCATTTTTCCTGGTTTGACTATTACTTCGAAGTCAAATTCTTGAAATAACAATAACCATCGATAGATTCCCCCGCACCCGACACTGGCTTATTGACTAGGTATTTCAGGGCTGAGTGATCTGTAAACATCTTAAAATGTTTTCCCAATAGGTAATGTCTGNGATAGTTTTCTGCTTGTGAATGTTATCGGGTGATCCAAGTCTCCTACTCCTGGTTGCGCTAAGACAACTCCAAGTGCTATCGTTGATGCAACTACATGCACATGGAATGTCTTTTCCTAGTCTAGAAATACTAATATAAGTGCAGTAACCATATTCTCCCTTAGAGTATCTAGACCATGTTGACACTCGTCATTCCATTGGTACTTTGTATCCTTCCTTAACAATTTTTCCATTGTTTCTATGATCTTCACATATCCTTTGATGAATTCCCTGTAGTATCCTGTGTGTCCTAATGTCGCTCATAGTTGATGGACTATTTTTGGTGTTGGTAAATTGACGATGACTGCGATCTTTGCCGGATCGACCAATAGCCCCTGTTGGCATACTATATGGCCCAGTAGTATCCCAAATGGTGTTCCAAATATACATTTCTTTATGTTTAGTGATATCTGACACTATCTTCATCGTTATAGAATCAAGCGTAAAACTTCCACATGGTTTTTCAATAGACTCTAGACTCTCTAGTCATCTAGGTATCTTCGAGAAACTGATGGATGAATTCTTTAAGTGCTACAATAACCACTCTGGAGAATATTGTTGGTGCATTCTTCAGTCCAAATGGCATGACTATATTTTCGTAATATCCCCATTCCGTGGTGAACGTGGTCTTGTATATGTCCTCTTGTGATATCTTAATCTGATGGTAGACTGAGAATCCATTAGTGAATGAGTAAGCTTCATGTCCCCCCACATTCGCTGAAACTTCATCCATGAAAGATGTAGGGAATGGGTCATGTAGGCATGCATCGTTCAACTTCCTCAAGTCGACGCATAACCTAATCCCTCTTCCTTGTTTCTTGTTTTGTACTACCACCAAGCTTATCCATTTTGATTCGTCGACTGGTTCGATTATGCTGGCTTCGAGCATCCATTCAATCTCCTCTTTAATTTTTTGTTTATATATGGGGTTCAGACTATATGGTCATTGTCTAATTGATCTCGCTTTAGGTCTGAGTGGTATATTCATCTCTCCCAGTTCTCCTGCTATACCCTTCATCTCTGTAAATGTTGTAGGAAACAAGTCATTGTATTTTCACAACAACTCTGTGATGCTTTCTACCGTTGGCTCATCCTAGTAGTATCCAATGTTGGCCATTTTGGGATGTTCAAATATTTCGATGATAACTTTATTTGCCTTGATTGGCACGGAAATCACTTCAGATTCTATGGGTGGTCCCTCCACATCTCTTTCGCCTTCTACTTCTTCAATCTGAATATCGCACGGGTCATCTTCGTCTGGTGCTTCCTCCTGTACATGGTAACATGACAGTAGTTCCTTGATTGTCTTCTTATTTCGTTGTTGTTTTTCTGTGATAGTTTCTATTTTTGGTTATTTGATGAATATTACTCTTCTTATCCATTTAAGGGTTGCATCTATGTTGGGGTTATCATGCTCGAATGAGAAAGTGATTGTGAAGTTCTACTACAATGTTCCCCATGTTGTAGTTCCTTTGCACAATTCCTGATCTATGTACCAGTTCGTTGGTATGCCCTCTAAAGTATGTATGAAGTGATGAGGCCAATTTCTTAGGTGGTGTCATTTTCCATAGTGTTCTACCCGCCTCTAAGTGCTCTGATGGTGCTCTGTGTCCATCGTACTTCTATTGTTTTTTGTTTTTATGTTCTGCGTCGAACCTTATGCGTAGTAACCGCTTACATTGATACGAGTCTGTGAAATTCTCTTTGTGTGCACCCCACCATCTTGTGGATGTGGCCTTGAGTTCTAATTCAAGTTCTAGCAGTCTCTGGGTCTCTAACACTACTTCTTCGTACTATGTCAAAAATGTTTCCAAATCATTTATTCCATGGAAACTGGGTGGTTCTCTTATTTCTATGCCTATCCACCATACTGTGCGGTCTATTCTTGTACATCTTCTCGTGGATACTTCGTGTAGTCTCTACTGCTAGTTTTCTAACCCAGTGTCTAAGTCTGTTGCACATGAAGTAATGCTCTGCCAACTGAGTACTCTGTCTGTAGTTGGGTTTACATAAACCTCATCGTGCATAGTTGTTCTACACAATTGGTCGATCTCCTCTAAGTCCAGACAAGTGGGTTCTATGAACCTCTCCCCTTCTGATGGATCTAGTGGTACTATGACCCTGTAATATCCATATTCAAATGTCATTTTCCTTATTTTCAAGTTAATTATGGCATGGTTGTCAAAYRCCCAATCYAGAYCGAGTAGTGTCGGGTAYGGTKTTGTTCCATCTACTATTTCGATGACYTCAAAGTCTTCCTTAGTGCGCACTCCRTCAAGATCTATTGTTACTCCTTTTAGTCTCCCTATTCGTAGGACCCTATGTTGGTTTGCTAGTTTTAGTTGGACATTTGAATATCCCAGTGTTGGATGTCCCATGCATTGCCATGTCTTCTTTGGTATTACATTCACTTCGGATCCTAGATCTAGTATAATTTCTCCCATATTGAAATCCCCAATGTTATCATTTAGTCTAAATTCCCTACTTGTTCTTCTTCTTGTGTGTAGATGATTGACAGTTTTCGGTTCTAGCTTTTGTTTCGTCTCATTGCTACATTTCTATAGGATTTTTTGCAATATTTTCACAAATGAAGGATCACTTAACACTTTTACGCATGATTGCAAAAAGTATTTGATAGTATTTACTTGTACCTTGGGTTGCATTCCGTTGGTATGATCCAATGATGGTGGCATTTCGTATTCTAGGGCTTCCTTGACTGGTTGCGTAGTTGAAGTCAAAGTTGTGTCCACCTTGTGAAATTCTTGTCTGGCTTCTTTAAAAGTCTCTTTTTCTTTGGGCGCGTCGAACTGCTTTCTTGGTTTGGTGTTCTTATTTACCCATTGGTTCTATGTTGGTTCCTGTCAAACTGCATCGTTTCTTGTTTTCGTTCCTCCACGAGTGACTATATTGATGTTTCGTCCATCATCCCTTTCTTCGGCTAAAATCCATCAAAAATTTTGATTGTTCTAGTTCCTCTTTTCCTGGATCTTTACTAATAGTGACGGACATTCCTATGCCTCATGATCTGATGTGCGACAATACATACAAGTAGTTGGCGGGAGTGGACATTATCGTGCATAATGTCCTGGTTTCTGACAATTGTGACATGTGACTGGTCCTTTGCCATGTCTGAAACCTCCTCTAGCTCGTCCTCCTCCTCGGTAGCCTGCTTGGTCACCTCTCAGTGCGTTATACTATGGTGCATGATTATACTATGTGGTATTATACTGGGGTTGTGCCAAGTTGTACTACGGCTGCGTGTTATTGTATGGTTGTTGCGCAATATTATATTGTTGTTGTGTAGTGTTGTATGGGGCTAGGGCTTGGTTGAACTAGGGAATTTCTTGCCCATTCATCATTTCGGCCTGTACTCTATATGCATCTAATGTTCTTTCCCTTATTAGCTCCATAGTTATACAGTCTTTATCGTCGTGGCCCACTAACTTGCAAAAGGTGCAATATGAACTCTTCGGGACTGTCTGGTATTTATGCATCATCATGCAGTGATAAGGGTCGTGACCCATTTTATTACATATTTCGCACCATAATCCTCCCTGTGGTAACGGGTTTGGCATACATGTTTCCATATACTGCGCGAATGTTGGGCATTCATTCTTGTGGTGTTATTTCGTCCTGCATGTGGTGCACCAAATGACTTCTTGTTTGTCCTTGTTCTTATTCTGGTTCAGTGAAAATGTTAGATTATTCAAATCCTCCTTCAATTATTCAATAGCTGGGTCTGTCTACTAGTACTAGTTCTCCTCCAATTGCAAGGCTGCCTATAGAGCCTCTGCTTGCATATAAAACTTTTGTTGTCATAAGGGATATTTTAGATGTGGGAGTAGTGAGTTGACAAACAGGTGCCGGTGTTGCCTCTGGGTCATAAGGTATTTTAGTTTTCCCTTCAGTCGCTTGAATCTCTGATCAATATCCCATACAGATTCTCCTAGTTTCTGTCTTATCTCGATCATCTTGTTCATGTACTGATCCTTTGAGCTCATCTTCTGGAACTCATTAATTAGTAGCTTCTTAATGTCTTCCAGTTTCCTCGTCGTCCCAGGGGCACTGTTTGTCTCTAGACTCATGTACCAGTCTAGTGCGCGGTCTCTTAGCGTGATCACTAACTGCGCGAGTTTGGTATCTTCATCAGTGATCTATTTTTCCTCCCAGATCTTTAAACAAATGAACAAGTGCTTCTCAGGATCTTTTGCTGCTTCTCCTCGAAATTCTGGTAATCTTATAGTGGGATCGTGTCTTGCCATTCTAAATACTGAACTGCTACCTCCGTCACGCGGTGTAGATACTTGACTAATACTCCCTGAACTAGCTCCTCCAGTTGTTACTCCTATGATAGATGTACTTCTTGTTGTCAGACTTCCTCCAAACTTCGGTTGTCTAAACGGTGGTGTTCTCTTTGGTTTATTAGTCGCACATGGGTTTATGGGTTCCACATTGACATTAATATGGATAGGATGGTTGCCTTCTCCTCCCATTCTTGGGCCTCTCATTTTCCTATCATAAGTTGCGTATAGTATTTCCTCAATATGCTCCACAGCACGAAGATCCTCTACCTCTTCCTCATCGCTTACCAAGCCCTCCCTCATGGCTATGGCTCTCTTCTTGGTATTCACCTTATATTGGTAGGGTACTCCGCTACGTGTCGTTCCTGATGACACCAAGATCCACTTAAGTTGGTCATCATCCATCAAGATTGGGTCCAAGAGTTCCTCCTTCTTGCCTTTATCATGGCCTTCTTCCATTTATCCTCTCTCTGTTAGTGCTTACCCCCCTTCCCCCATGCACGTAGGGAAGTCTAGCTTTTTTATTCCATTCTCATTACACCTTTGTTATATAGAAATATTTTAATATAAGTATACAGTGATCGAATGTATCTTCCTCGAGGTCTACATAGAAATTATTGCTCTGCTGCACTGTATGACTTTTCGGTGTCGATTGCAAACTCTGTGATGAAGCCTGTTACAATACTGTCAAGCCAAAAGTCAACTGTGCAGGTGAATTTGTTGTTCACCTGTTGTAACTGCTCAACCTGTACTAGGGTCCAATTTAGCTGTCGGATCCGGTTCGTCGCGTGGTTATCTTTCAAACTTAGTATCCACTCCTGCAGTAGGTGGGGAAAATCACAGAAAAAGACTTCGTGTAAATCCGTAAACATGCATTTATCCAAATATTTGCGAGGTGTGATGCTAGGGTTTCTATTGTCTTTCTGGGAAAACTCTAGCTCTTTGGTTCTCAACCAACCTTCGGTTTCTGCTTTCGTGGGGTTATAAGGTCTCAACATTCCCTTCTAATGGCTCATTGTTCTTTTGTTTCGCTCATTCGTTTCTCATTCACTCTATCTCACCTACTCAGTCCTCTCTTGTTCCTCTTAACACGACAATGAAACCATTTTTTCTTCTCGACCTTTCTATCTGAGTTATTGACCTAGGGTTCATTTCATTCGGGTTTCCAACAAATACTCTAAAACTATTGGTCCTCCTGGTAAACCAGAAGGCAACACAATACATGGAATGCACTGCGCAGTCTCACTCGAGATAGCTTTAAATGGGTGGATGTAATACTCAGGTGTTTATATCCTAGGATTGAATATGATATAGGGGTTTATTAACCAGAGCCATGCACTATGATCTATGAGTGTAATCTACTTATTCCTCACGGGTACATATTTCCATTACACATGTTACTTCCTGATTCACATATTCGTGTTCCATAACAATGTATTAACTCATTTATTAATCATAACAATAACTGAAGAAAGAAAGTAAAGAGATGCATACATTCATCAAATTACATATTTATTACTGTGGTTCACCCCCTCCTAGGCTACGTCCACAAAGATTTGGCTCTTGGCTCTTTTATTATGGCAATTCTACATTTCCGGAGCCGCACGCTTACAATTCCCCTCTTATGGGTAATATTTATATGAGGTGAACTAGATCGCACCAGGCTCCTTAGCCTATGATCTAATCCCTAGAATCTACCCTTTTTCTTCTCCGCTATCTCAACATCTTACAAAAATAGTTCATACAGTCAACATTGCATACCGCATCTGCTCATGTGTAACTACAGTAAAAGATGGGATAACAATACTAACACCCTGAGTTAATACACAACTTTTAAAAACAAAATAGTTGAACCCCTACATGATACCTACTTATCTATATTTATACATTTCAGGCTCTTCATTCGTTTACAAATCATTACCAAAACCCTAACCCTACCAACATTAGGTCTTCCTCCCACACACGCATGATAATCTTCCTCCAGTTGTCGCTTTCCTTGTGCATGCTTTCTTGCATGCACATGTGTTGTTCTTTCTCCAGTTGTTACTTATGTTTCTACATGCTTTATTTCCCATGATCGTCCTTCTTTCTACTTCGGCCTGGTGCCAATAGATATGGAAGTTCTACCAGTGTCCATTTATGAGGGCACAACCCAGGCTACTGAACGCCCTGGTGGATCATTGGCACCCAGATGAAGAGGTGTTTATGATTGAGGGGAAGTCTTTGACTCCAACGAATGAGGATATATACTTCTTGACTGGCCTCTCAAGGAGAGGGGAACCATTCAATCTATGCACATTCCCCTCTAAGACTTTAAACATCATTGACTACATCAGGATGCACTGCGAGGCTAGCACTAAGAAATTAGGTTATCAAGTTACAATAAAAAATATCACCAACTTGTCACTAAAGGTGATCCTACTTCTCATTGGGAAAATCACTAGATCAATGACCCTCCACCAGGCCTCTCGGGTGCACATGTATTGTGCCATGCAGTGCCTAGATGCACATATTTTCGATTGGAGTACGACCATGCTCACTTGCATGAAGAGGCAGCTTACATATTTCTGTGAGAATAGAAACAATAATTTCAGGTTCAGTACCATTATGTGCTCGTTCTTCTTCGAGAGGGTGCCCAGTCTGAGTCTGAGAGAGACAGTACGAGGGCATGTGGCCTCCTTCCCAGCGGTGTGTAGATGGGCAGCATTGCTTCCACGATAGGGGGGAGGTAGGACCATAAATGCCTTTGATGACAAGTTCCTCGATTGGTGGACACGACAGATTCCAGCAATAGAGGACTACCCCTACACTGGAATCATCTTCTCTAGAGATCCGGATATGCACGTACCTCTCGGAGAGGAGCGAGGAGAGTTGGGTACGTATTTTTTAAAGTTATTAACAGGCTTCGCGAGGACTAGGCGACTGATCCGGATTTTATGAGCAGAACGAAATGAATACAGATTATTAACAGGTTCTTAACACAAAATAACAGAGATATAGTAAAATTGGTTTTCTATTCAATAACGAAATAAGCTGAAACTGTAAAATGCAGCAGAAACAAGCTTGCTGGAATGGTGGCGGCTTATCTCTGAGAAGAGATGTGACGACAGTGCGCATTCGTAAGAAGAAGGTTACAATGAGGTTCTGAAGGCCCTTTTACAATAAGCAAGAATTCCAAAAACCCTAGACATCCAAAAACCTAACCCTAGGAGATGAAGCGCCAAAAGCCATGTGGGCCTCGTTTGGGTAAGCTAGTACATCAACTTCCCGGGGTCATAACTTTTGCATACGATCTTCGTTTTAGGTGTGTGATAGCCCGTTGGAAAGGTATCGTTGAGGAGATTCATTTTGGGGGATCAATAATGCCTTATTCTATCATTTAGGAGCTCGATATCAAAAAACCTTCATTTAGGCCCTCAAAATGGCCCCGAAAGTAAAAACTACTAAAAATAGTACATTGCCAAAAATGTCAGAAAGTTGTTTTGAGCCAGTTGGAAAAGGTAGGTGGCCACCAATATCCATATGGATCAATCCTCCCTCCTTAGGAAGAAATGGTCTCCATTGCGTTGAGGTCCCCCATTAGATGAGGAAATTTCTACTGAATTTGGCCCCGGGTGAGCCACTTGCCTTGGTGCAGGAGCTACCCTGCTTTGACGACTCGATAAAGATGGATCCTTTGTTATCGAGTGCCCTTGATATGTTTGTCCACAATCTGATCATTGGATGCCTGTTGTATGCAGTTGGGGTTGAGCTCTGTTGGTGTCAGCTGTTTTTCTACTTCTGAGGTGTCCAATAATGGTGGGAAATAAGGGCAAAGGAGATCCACGTTGAACACTGGGTGCAGACCAAGGAAAGGAGGAATGTTGAGCTCAAAAGAATTATCCCCCACAACCTTGGTGATAGTGTACGGTCCATAACGGAGTGGGCGAAGCTTCCGATGGGGTCCTGTAAGGCATTCTTTCTGCAAGTGCAACCAATCTTTGTCGCCCACCTGAAACTTATGTGGCACCCGATGTTGATCATGGTGTTGTTTGTACTTGTCATTGGACTTATGTAGGATATCCTGAACCTGTTGGCGGATGTGCTGGATCTGCTCAATGAACTGGGTGGCTTTGTCAGCTTTAGTTGGAGTAGGAGATGAGTCAGTCGAAGTGACCGCAAGGGGAAGTGCAACATCTATGGGACCCAATGGTTGGAATCCCAACCCCACTTGAAAGGGTCTGTGGCCGGTTGAGCTATGCAAAGCTCGGTTGTAGCTATGATAGACATAGGGAAGGCTCGCATCCCATGTGCGAGGGTTCTTTGAATTATACATGCGAAGGA
>JASDQU010250135.1:0-16377 GCA_032191745.1 Picea mariana | reverse complement strand
CACCACTTTGGAGGAGCCTGGGAGGGAAAAACTCCGGAAAGTTAACCTGACTAGTTAGGCCACATTAACCCCCTGAGATTAAAAAACCCCCGATGAAAGGAACTCCCCTGATGTCAACATCCAAGGTACCTGACCTAACTATGATCCATGCAGACATTATTACATTATTAACCCTTGCAGGGGTGCGGAGATCCCGTTTACAAAAATTTAAGTGCCGGTGTTTAAAAACACACAGTAGAACCATCTGTCTCTGACATAAATAATCTTCATGAAATGAGTTGACCTCTGTGCTAATCCAGCGGTCAACAGTCCCTATTTATGATGAATATGAATCTGATCCTTGGGAGAGCCATGGAGAAGAAGAGGAGGAGCCGAAGATGCATTTTACAAAATGCACAGAGCCAGTCAGCGAGCAGCCACCGCCTGAGATCAGTCAGCCTACGTCAGCTATCCACCCACCTGTGCTTACCAGAGATATTCAGCCACACGTGAACAACTGTGTAGCAAAGGAGGCTGCCTGTCGCCCATTTTCTGGAGTTTTCCACTGGTCCTATGAGCCTGTGAAGGAATACATGGATTTGTATTTCCTTCGCAATTTGGAGCCGCCCTTTTTCATCTCGATTTCAGCCTATAAGGAGGAGTCGAAGAGCGTACCCGTTCTACTGTCACGGTTACACCACCTGTTTGTGATCAGCGACAAAAGGAAGGAGCTTTTGTTCAGGAAGTTGCTTGAATGGCTATGGTGGAAGTTTGCTTTCACCTAGCCCCATGTAAAGGATTTTATTAGTTTAGGACCGTACATAAATAAGCTCCTCGGAGAATGTGTGTTTATCTTTTATTTTTCACTTATCGGCATGTATTTTTAAGCAGGGTGTTTTGAGCTCAACTCCATAGCCCAATAGCAAGGCACTGAAGCTGCAAATGAGTTCTTAGAGCATCGCACGGACGTCTCTATCCCCCATGGAGCCTAATGTTAGCGCAAATTCTTGCAAGATGGTGTTTTCTCCTGGTTTCGGGCCCCTGGTGTAAATACATAGAAGGGGGGTTTTTGAAAACCGGTCGAGTGTGTTTTATTCAAAGGCCGCAGCCATGAGTGACGAGCGCAACCCACAGAAGAATTCCTTTTCGGGCTTAAAATCAAGCGAGCGAGCAATTTGTTTTCAACGGCAAGGATTCATCGGCGGAGCAGAACAACGGTCAGTGGGTAATTGCAGTCAGCCGAGTCACGCCAAGTATAGCGCAGAAGTTTTCAAGGAAGTGAACGGTCAGAATTCCCCGTGGAGCACTCGCGAAGTTACGAGGGTCGTTGATTGCGAATAGTTTAAGCGTGTGATTATTTCTTGAACTCGGGGTTCGTGAGTTCGGAGGGCAAACCATATCTGTTCGTTGCGTGAGATCGCGAATCACGAGAATTGTGGAAAGGGGAGAATGCCAAAGTTCAACACTCCAACTCGCGAGATCACGAGTTGCGAGAGGCGCTAGTACTTGAGCCCTGGCTGACGGTTACATGTGGAGGGCGCTGACAATAAAAGGGATATACCCATATCGCCATCTCGCGTCTCGAGACATTGGAAAAGAGGAGCCGAGGGTCTTCGACCCACGAACTCGCGAGTCGCGAAATGCAAAGAGCTTTTAATGTCGGGCCCACAGTATCGCCGAAAGTGTTCTGGGCCGTCTGATCAAGGAGAGACACGTGGCGCACGATTGGGCTATGTCGCCACCTCGCCTATCGTAACTTTGAAAAATGAGGATCAACCTCCTCTTAGCCGCGAGACGCAAAGTGCCGAAGGCGTCCGAGATTTGGGCCCACAGTATCGTCGAATATGATCAAAGTCGTCCGATCAAAGAGGGCCATGTGGTGCACGATTAGGCTCTATCGCCTCTTTGCGCATCGCGACTTTGAAGAACGAGGATCAGCCTCCTTCCAGTTGCGAGACGCGAAGCGCCGAAAGCACTCAGGAGTTGGGCCCACGGTCTTGGCGCTCGATCACAGAGGAACGGGCCTGGGGAAAAGGCGTTGGCGCGCACCATATGATAAGACAGGTCCAAAACGCCGACATCATCGCAACCGTCCATCCAAAGGGATGCGTGGCACCCGATCAGGCCATGTCGGCATTTCGCCCATCGCGACTTTGAAGAGCGAGGATCAGCCTCCTCACAGCGGCGAGACGCGAAGTGCCGAAGGCGTCCGGGATTTGGGCCCACAATATCGCCGGATATGATCCGGGTTGTCCGATCAAACAGGGGCACGTGGTGCGCGATTAGGCTCTATCGCCACTTCGCCCATCGCGACTTTGAAGAGCAAGGATCAACTCCTTCCTATCCACGAACCCCGAAACGTCGAAAGCGCCTTTGAGGATAGGCACAGGGTCACGGCCTGTGGTCACTTGGGGAAATAGAAAGAGTTGTGCAAAAGGGCCAAAAGCGTCAGGTTTAGCTGTAGAAGGGATCGCCGCGATCTCCAGGTGCCAGTCTGACTCTGTCTCAACCCTGGTTCCTGCTAGAAGTAAATGAAGGTGGGAGGAGGTGGTTGAAACCTCTCCTCACTTATTAATTGTAAGGTATGGAGGATCCGGCAGGCAGTCTGCCCGAGACGGTCCTGTGTGTTGGCTTTTCTCAAAGAAGCCATGCCGAGTCCTCGACTAACGAGAGAAGTCTGCACACGCTAACTCAACATTTAATGGCTCAGCTACCCCCTTGCAAGAGCCATGCACAGTTAAGGTGGTGTCTGACAAAAGAATTCCGTCCGAGTTTGACTGAACGGACGCCACGCCTTTAGAGGTCCAAGCATGCCTCCGTTGGGCGAATTTTTCTGAGTATATGTACTCAGTTTTTGTATTTTTGAAAGTATCGATGGTTGAGCTAGGCTCCCGATTGTAAAGTTTTGATGAAGCAGTGGTTGCTCTGGTTATGTATTGGCATTTGAGACTTCTTGCCTTATGAATGTCAGCCTCTTTCCATCTCTCTGTGTACACTGTGTTAGAATAGCTCAGAATTGGAGGATCCAATCAAGTTGTGTTGTTATAGGATGATGTATGTTGGATCACTGTAATAGTTGTATTGTTTCTAATCAGTTCTTGTATTTTCTCAACGCTGAATGATTTGGAATTGGAAGATCCAGTCAAGTCACCCTTCAGTTCCCCGAAACTCTGGACCAAGAGGATCTTGTATTCCGAGTTTTTCCTCCTCAAGCTACTGAAAGGCCTGATGCCCAAAGCAATCTTGTTCACTCATCTCACTAAGTCTTCCATCTGCTCATTTTATAATCAACTCACTGACTGAAGTTAGATCAAGACCTCCTTTGTTTTTCTACATACCAAGCCCGGTTTTCTGAGTTAGAGCGATATCTTCTTGAGTCTCTATCCATTCGATCACCCCTTTAAAACAAATTGTGACATAAAACTGATGGGCGTCGGGCTCTACTCCTGCTGCAATCCAGGAGTGACTTCCAATGCCAACATAACCAATCAACACTTCATTTAATAAATGCCTTACATCATCATTCAATTGCTTATAAAACAAAACGTTTGTTGCACAAGGGTATTAATAGCAAGAGATGACGGTAGCACTTAGTTAGTAGGGTTAGTTTATAAGCTAGGGTTAGTAGTTAGAGTTTGATTCAAAGAGTTTTGAGAGTTGTTTGTGATAAAGGTCACTTAAGCGCATGAGGTCTTTGGATCACTACCTGAGGGTTAAATGGAGTCAATAGTGTAGGACGCAAGAGCTAAAGTAGACAAAGGTCAAAACGGATAAGGACTAGAGGGAAAGACTTTGAGGTGTTTCTAAGGCAAGGCCTCAAAGTCAAAACCCTAGGGGAGAGAGGCTCACTTTGGTGTAGGTGAGCTAGACCTCAGTGCTCTCTCCTCCTTCCTTAACTCAAATGGAAAAACGGCTAGCTGAAAGATGAATCATAAAACCAAATCTAGAGGATTTGATGAAGCAAGGTGTTGCTACAGCAAGGCCTTTTCAGCAAACCCTAGAGAAAAACGACCCCAAGAGTAGTAGACCTAGGCTTAAGATGTCTCTCTCTTCTTGGCCTCTAGGTAGTACAACTAGCAATAGAAGAAGATAGGAAGGGAGTGTAGCAACAACTAGGCTCTCTCCTTCTTCAATGGCTGGCATGAGACAAGGACCTACTTGTGTGCTTGTCACCTAGGGTTTTGTTTAGCAAAATCATAAACATATGCAAGAAATTAAACTACAAACATTCATTCAAGAAGTTTTGCAGAAAAATACTTACAATTCACCAAGAAATATCAATGCAAACCCTAGTTGTAACACCTTCCTTCAAGAGAAATGCCAAAACATGCCAAAATAGTCCTCCTTCAACAAGTGCGCATCACTAAATCAGCAAATAACCCAAGAGAGGGCACAAGTTTCAGACCTCCTTATGGAGTGAGTAAGTTGTGATGAAAAAAAGAAGGTGAAAATCCTTCATTTATACAGTTTTATGACCTAAATTTACATTTTAGGTCATGTAAAAGACTGACAAGGCCAAAATACTAAATCATACGGTTTTTTACATTAAAATGTTAAATCTAAACCCTAATCAAGCTGAAAAGAGATAAAAAGCCCCTCTAAGGGGGATGTTAGCCCCTTCTAGGGAAAATGAAGCATCCTGGAGCAAAATGTTAGCCCTCCTTGGGCTTCTCCAACCTACCACACGTGCCACTGCTGCCCAATCTGCCTCCCAACACATCCAATAGGTTGGATGACGTCATGGTCATCAAGGGTGACGTCCCAAGCCTTCCAAGGCCAATGTTCCACTGAAAAGGGCTCAACCCCCCGCTGTGTCGGGGTGCCTCTGGTGGAACGTCCTCTTCTTCTCCGATGCAAAGCCCCTGATCCATCTCTGTCCTGTCTCCGCCACTTGATGGGGTCTCAGCATCCACCTAGTGGGCTCTTCAGCCCCATGGAGGACCAAACTGATCATATCCCCATGTGTACCAGTCCAAATGGTACCTGTCCGTCGGGCATGGTCCTGCACATCAAAAGCTACGCCCTCCATGGGCTCATCAGTCACAAGGATCATAGCAATGTCAATCACATTTCATCATCAATATTATTAAACATGTGCATAAAATCCCTAATACATCAGTCAGCAGCTCAAAGGCGTTACACAAGCCTAGAATACAAGTCTGGAGAAAAGGACAAGACGTCCTATTGGGCTAGTGTCCACCGGAATAGGAAAGTTCCCGAAGAGACCTCATCCAAGCCATGTAAGTGGGTGATGTGGTCAAAGGATGTCCAAGCATCTGGGTGCAATGAGGGTCAAGGACAAAAAACGTTACCTGTGGGTGCCTTTGTAGAAGGCAAGTTGTACCTATCATGGATGCATTCTTTCCAAGCCAATTCTTGCCTTTTATTCTTATTCTTTTTATTCTTTTATCTTTTATTGCTTTTTCCTTTTTGTTCAAGAGATAATCAGGGGACACTGCCCTGGCGTGGTGACCAGTGGTGACAGTGTTACCCACAAGAACTTTCACAGAGATGAGAAGGTTGGCTCGTGATGAGACCCCCTTTCCCTTGGCCATGCAACCAAGAGTCACTGCCCTGACGTGGTAACCAGCTTGTGGCAATGTCATACTGCTAGATACTCATGGACCTAATAGGTTGGCTCGTGATGAGACCCCCTATCCTCTGGTTAGGTCTTGTTTTATTATTTTTTAGGGTCCCTGTTGTTTCTTGCTGAGAAGCCTTTTATTGCTTTCTTGGGGATCCCTGGGCGAAGCATCTTGAGGTTTTATTCTTAGGCTTTTATCTTTTACCATCTTTCTTTTACCTTCTGGGCCTTTAGCCCCTTCTTCCCACGAGATAAGGTGCAGTCCTGAAAAATAGGTCAACCCAGTGCTCGGACAAGTGGAATGGGATAAGTGAGCGCGAAACAAGATGAAAAAGGTGGAGCTATGATGGGAGCCGACGATGGCTTCTCAGAAAATCCCCCTAGTGGAAAACCAAAACCTACAGACACAATCTTGCTAGGGCATCCTGTCAATCCCCCCAAACATGGCCGAGTGAGCAAGTGTAAGATCCAAGCAGTTGTTATAAAATAAAAGGAATCAAATGCACATATTCAAAGGGTTTGATGATCAAAGTGACACATACCATGATATCTGGACCAATTACCTCATGGAGCAAGAAACATCTCTAACACAGGACCAAGTCGATGGTGATGGATACTACTGCTGCTGACAAGATGAAGATGCTGGAAGAAAGAAAAGGTGGGCCCTCCAAGGCCATGCTAAAGTCAATCCTGCTCTCGGTACTCCATGTCTAGGACCTGTGTGCCTCAAGACATGATCTCCTAGTTATCCTTGAAAGTGGGGGATAACAGGTCCAGGGTAGACGTCCCCAGTGACCTAAGGGTTTGAGAAGGCAAGGTCAAAATGGCTAATAAAAGATCCCCTCTCACAAGTCACCACCAATCAAAAAGTTTCGTTTTATAACCAATGAAATGATAATATATCAAGGTGTACTTGCCCAAAACAAAGCAACAAGAAACTATATATATTGCAAGTACAGCTTGTTGGTTAGCACTTCATAAAACCATAGACTTTCCCAAATAAAGCAATTGGTTGATAATGATGAAGTAAACAGAAAATTATAACAACAAATATTGATGAGGTGATACTTCACATTAAATGCCTTGAAATGGCTTCAAAATGACAAAGAATCATCAACCATTAAAATCATAATACTAGCATTTATTAGAAGCAAACAAGACAATGTATTAATCAGCCTTTTCAATTGCTTTTATAAGCTTTTAATGCTGCAATTAATGGCTGTAGCTTACTTTAGTAACAACAGCAATAATGTTAGTAGGTTAGGCTATTCTAGTGTTAGAATGGTTAGTAGGAAGCTCAAGAAATAAGTTTTGATGGTTGTTTTGATCAATTACTCAAAAGAGGACTTGGACTAGTGCTTTAGGGAAAATGGAGTCAATGATGTGGCAGCAAATGTTGAAGAGAAATAATGATAGTAGGAGAGTCAAAGACAAGAGAGATTGATAGATTGGAGTGTTGGTAACCCAAGGCTCCAATTATCAAACCCTGGGGGAAACTAGCTACTAAGGTGTAGGTAACCCTAGGCCTTAGTAGATTTCCTCCCTCTTTAACTCAATGATGAAGCAAAAAATCGGCTAAGATGAATCAATGGATACTAAGGTGTTGCAATGGCAAGGCCCTAGCAAATGTTTTAAGAAAAATGGCCTTTTAACAAGATCTAGTAGGTGAAGGCTTTTAAATCTAGGACAATAACATGTGTTAATCTTCCTAGGGTTTAATCAAGCAATTTCATTATCTTGAATGTAAATGAAAGATAAATAAGACTATAACCATTCAATTAAGAAGAATTGCAGAAATATCATTTACTTACATCAAGAATCGTCAAGAAAAACCCTAGTTGAACACATCCACCAAGAAACTTGCCAAAATACTCCAAGATTTAGCCTTCCTCAACAAGTGCGCCTAAAATTTCAGCCAATAAACCCTAGATAGGGCGTAAATTTAAGTCCTCACAAGTGTGAGTGAAAGATGATGAAAAATAAGAGTGATTTTCCCCTTATTTATATAGTTACAATGACCAAAATTAGGTCAAAAAGGTCGACATGGCCAGTTACACATAATATCCAGTTTTTACATTAAATGTCATAATAAAACCCTAAATCAAGCTGTAAAGATGACGTCATGCCCCTTTAGGGTGACGTTAGGCCCTTTTAGGGCAACGTTGGCCTCCTGGAGAAAAACGTTAGGCCTCCTTGGGCCTCGGGATCTTGCCCACACGTGTCACTTGGGACACAACTACCTCCAAAGTATCCAAAATGATGGGTGACATCATGGGTGACCTAGGTGACGTCATGGGCCTTTGAAGGCTTACATCAAGGTGAAAAGGGAAAGACCCCACTGGGTCCAGGCCTGCCAGGTTGTCCCTGGTGGAACGTCCTCCTCTCTCTCTGATGCAAACCCCTAATCTGTCTCTACCCCTAGCTGGGGTCACAGCATCCATCTGTGGGCTTTTAGCCCTATGGAGGTCCAAACTAATCATCTCCCCATATGTACCTATCCATCGGGTGTGACCCTGCAACATCAACAAATACGCCCTCCATGGGCTCATAAGTCACAGGGATCATAGCAATGTCAATCACATCTAATCATCAAGTTATTTAAACATGTGCATGAAACCCCCTTTACCCGGACAAGTGCTCAAAGACATTATGCTATTCTGCAAGCCAAGTTTGGAGGGGACGCTAGGACGTCCTATTGGGATAATTCTCATTGGATGTGGGATGTTCCCGGGTGAAGTCAGATCTAGGCCATGTAAGTGGATGAGGTGGTAGGGGATGTCTGGGCAATGGGTGCAGTGATAACAGGGAAATGTATGGCTTACCTGTGGGTGCCTCTAAAAAGGGTGAGTTGCACCTTGTCATGGATGCAAATGTTTCCAAGCCCATTCATGCCTTTTATCTTTTATTCTTATTGTTTTTTCTTTTAAGAAGTTAGTTAGGGGACACTGCCATGGCGTGGTGACCAGTGGTGACAATGTTACCCACAAGCATTTCACGGAAATGAGAAGGCTGGCTCGTGATGAGAACCCCATTCTCTTGGCTATGCCACCAAGAGCCACTACCCTAGCGTGGTGACCAGCTAAATGGTAGTGTCATACCACTACATGCCCATGGACCTAATAGGTTGGCTCGTGATGAGACCCCCTATCCTCCAACTAGGTCTTGATTTATTATTTTTATGGGTCCCTCTTTTTCTTGCTAAGAAGCCCTTTATTGATTTCTCGAGGATCCCTGGGCGAAGCATCTCAAGGGTTCATTCTTTTGGCTTTTATCTTTTGCCAACTACTTTTACCCACTGGGCCTTTAGCCCCTTCTTCCCACAAGGCAAGGTACAACCCTTTGATATTTTGGCCAACCCAATGCCCGAACCAATGTATCGGATGGATGAGCGAGAAAAATATGAAAACTGGTAAGTATGGTGGGAGAGACGATGACCTATCATGAATCCCCCCAGTGGCAACTCAAACCCTATGGGAATCAACATACTAGGGCATCCTGTCATTCCCCCCAGGTGTGGTCAAGTGGAAAGGCATAAGGTCCAAGCACAAGTTAGAAACAAAAAAGAATTAAATGCACATATTCAAATGTTTTGAAAATCAAAGTGACACATACCATGATACCCGAACTCATTACCTCATGGAGAAAGACCCATTTTTGCTGCAGGACTAGGGCGATGTGATGGATGTTGTTGTTGCTGAAAAAGTGGAGGCGCTAAAGAAGAAAAGGATGGGCCCTCCAGGGCCATGCTCAAGTCGATCTGGCTCTCGGTACTCCATGTCTAGGACCCGTGGGCCTCAAGACATAATCTCCTTAGTTATCCCTAGGCTAGGGGATAACAGAGACCATTGCTTCCTAAGGGGGGAGGATTGATCCAGGCGAAATCGGTGGCCACCCACCTATTCCACTAGCTCAAAACAAGGGGTTCCACCTTGGCATTTCTTCTATAGTTTTTCGTCTCCTAAACTTTCGAGGTCGTTTTGAGGCCCTAAACAACATTTTTTGGGCTCACCACAGTCATACTGTATGCTTTATCCAGAGTGTGACGGAAAAATGTGTAGTCCTCGGATAGCCCTTTCAAATGAGCTATTGTGCACCCCAAATGGAGATCGTATGCATAAGTTACGCCCTTGGGAAGTTGATGTACCAACTACCCCCATCGGGGCCCGCAAACCTTTTGGCATTTCATCTTCCGAGGTTAGGGTTTTGGATTTTATTTATGATAAAAAGGCCTCTAGAACCTCATTGTAAACATCATCATCTTCTTGCGAATGAGCATAGACATCACATCTCTTCTCAGAGATAAGCTGCCACCATTCTAGCGAGTCATTCACTCTGTAATTTTACAGTTTCTGTACATTCTCTCATTAATAAAAAATTGTGCATTACTGTATTTTTGTGTTTAAACTTTAATGCAATATCTCTGTATATTTCATTGTTATATCTCTACCTTCATCTCGTTCTCAAAATAAATCCGGATCAACATCTCTCCATCAAAGGGTGCAAGCATTGTCAAAGGTCACATCTCTCATCCCTAGGGAAAAATTCATGTCTCATCACCATCAAGTGCCAAATCATCATCAAAAGGGATGTCCCCATGCTACGTCGACGCAACAAGCATCAAATCATGACATCATCATCATGAATGCAACGTCTAAGGTCTAAGTTGTGACTTCATAGGTGAAGAGGGCTCCATAACCTGCTCCAAAGAGGTGCACCATCATCTCCAAGTGCAATATCATCCAATCAAACCCTAAAATGATCAAGGGTGCACTCTCCAACCTGTGGAGCTTTCTTCCCTCTCCTTCGTACATCATGCTATATGTGCAATGTCTAGGCTCATCTTTCCATCATCCAATGTTTGAGAGATGTGAGGAGGTGCCCTAGGACATGTCCATTCATCACATGGCCCAACGCTCTACATAAAGTGTGCAATGTCCTCTGTATAGTGCACAATGTTTTGGGTGTCATCGTAAAAACGTCCTCCAAAGGACCATGTCAAGGGTGCATCATGTTCAAACAAAGTCCATAGAATCGGGTAAAACCAACAACTACAAGATACAAGAACCATTAGAATCATACAAAGTAAGCCACCACTTAATACAAAAGTCATGTAAGCAATTCACATTAGGTATCTTCTTCAAACTTCACACTAGTTCAAGACTTTATGCAATTGGCCAAGTTTAGGAATGGGAGGACCATCAAAAGACCTTATTAGGTGTGTCAGTACCCAGGTAAAGGAATAGTTCATAGAAAACCCAAACCCATCAAAGTGTAAGTATAGTGATGATGTGGCATGGGGTTTATTTCATGGCTATGGAGACATTGACATGCAAGGTAACCGTGTTCCATCCATTTCTCTTAGCACCTTTGTAGAGGGAGTGCTTGCTGCTTGAGATACCCTTTCCTTGGCAATGTGTGTATTCCAAACCACTTTCTTTCCTTTTTCTATTCTTTTATTGTTTTTGGAAGTCCCCTTTTTCATTTTTCAAGCATTCATTATTTTTCTTACGAAGATTATGTCCTTTTAATTGATATGCATTCAATGCATTAGGACTAGAGGCAATCAATTCATAGTGAGGGGGGAGAGCTCAAGCTAACCTTTTGTTTTTGAATTTGGTCATTTATTATCCCATATTTCTTCTTTCTTTTACATCATGCTTTCTTTTTTATTCATTTTTTCTAGCAGCTGCATCAACCTCGGAATTCTAGCCCTTCTTCTCATTGGAGAATGAACCACGAGCCTTTTTGGTGTACATGTAACAACCATTACCAAAAGAGAGGACAATGAAAGAAAATCAAGATGAAAAGTGTTAAGTATGGAAGGGAGCGGTACCTTACCCCTGTCAAGGACTCCCAATAGTACCCATGTTTCCCAAGAGTGACAACACTGGATAGGAAACAAATGATGGCCACCAAGGTGAAACAAGGAAAAAGCAGAACTTCCAAGCTCATGGTCCATTATCTGACTTAACCCATGATCCTCACCTAATTTCCTAATGCATTAAATGTGACACTTTATATGAAACAATGACTAGTGTACCTCATGTGTGTTGGACCACCATCATCAGCTGAACCATGTTGATTAAGTGAAATGAGCTGAGATGAATGAGGAGGGAGGCATCTAAGGGGATACTGTCTATGGAGAATCCTGATTATCATCATCATCATCATCATCTAAATCATTGTCTTCATTGAGGGCCATGAGACATGATCTCTTCTGGTTATCCCTAGATGAGAGGGGGTAACATCTAGCTCCAACATGGGGACATATGCTCACCGTAGAGCGCATGAGAACCTCATCATCTCTAGTACTTCAAGACCTGCAACCTGCATCACTCTAAAAGTATTGCTACATTCTAACATAAAACCATTAGCGACCAATGCTTGAACTTTCTTTCCAACAAATAATCTTTTGTCTAAGTGATTATGATCTATATTATTCTAAGCCACATGACACGGACTCGGGACACAGAAATACGAGTGGCTGACATGGGACACGTCGACACAAGAAACATGACACAAAGGACATGTTATATATATATATATATATATATATATTAAAAAATTATATATACATATATATATATATATATAAATTACAAATTACAAATACAAAAATTGAAATATAGACAAATAATCAATTTTTTTTTAAAAAGATAACGTTTATAAAGCACTTGGAATCCCTTCAAATCTCGATTTTACCCTTCACCTGCACAATGAGAGACCATAAGAGCTCTTTCCATACAACTGAAAGTGAGAAAATAGCAGTGAAAACTGTTTTTATAGTCAAATAGGAAGGACACAAAAAGGGCACGTGTCTGACATGTGTCCTTTGTTTAGAAAACATGTCGAACAAGTGTGCTAGTGTGTCCGTGTCCAACACGTGGCATACAGACATGGCACACCTAGGACCATGTCCTGTTACTTATCTATTATTGCTTTTAGGTCATTGTGCCTTTAATTTATTTTCTTGTGTTAGGCCTATCCATTGTCATTGATCCTTCTCTCTTGACCTATGCCATGCCATATTTTATTTTGCAAACAAACTAATTTCATAGGTTGCACAGTTTCTGGTTGATGTGGGTGTCATATAAGATACATGTGTTTGCAAGGCTAGTTATCTACTAGGGCCTTCCTTCCAACGACTGACTAATCAAAAGCAGTCTCTCTGATGGTTTCTAACCTATTTGCAACCATTCCAAAATGGTGAGGCATATGTTGTGGAACAGCCAATTTGCCAAGACCTATTGGGATCATGTATAGACGTAGCATTCGACTCTTCTTCAAGGGAGAGTGCATTGGAGTGAATTTTGGTTTGGTGACTCTGCGTCTTTATTTAGCTCTTTTTTCAGTGACATTTGGCACTGTATGAGGATCCCTGCTTTGTTTGTTGTTTGCAAAATTCATTGTAAGTGTGTTTCTCAGAACACGATAAATACTTTGTCAACTTTTTTTCATATGAGGAGAGATGAGGTACGCATGCAACTATTGGCAAAAGGTTTTTTTCTTATCAAAGATGCCAAGTTGTTATAAACCAGTGCCTATTCAAACATTATTTATGCTTTAGTAGTGTTGAGGAAGAGGATATAAGTGCCATTGTATGTACCCTTCTGCCCTTGTTTTTTTCTTTGCCGATGTAAATATATTTATGTGAATATGAGAGGTATTGTTTCAAAAAAATAGCTTTAGATGGAGAAAAAGTCAACAAATAGCATGGTATAATAGAAACTAAGAGAAACAAAATGAAAAAATAATATATCACACATAAGAGGATAAAGGCACCTGTAATCTCCAGGTAAAATAGGATAAACATATCGACTAGGCCACACAAAAACATCTGTCATTGCTGTTTTGATTGTACTCTGCAAATGGAGGGCTAACTCAACAATTAGTATTATCTTACAAAAAATTCACAGCCTATAACTCCAAAAATAAGATTTGTATTTTCAAGGAATTATAAGATCTAAAGGTTGCAATTAAATTTAGTATAGAATTTTTCTTACATCTATCATGTTGTCAACCCCTGGTAATGCCTTGACATCTCCACCTAGAACCTTAATATTGAACCCCATGTCTGGCTACATTATAAAATCATTATAAGTTAGAATATTTTTCTTACACCAACACATCAAACAAACCCATTATGCTACTAGAAATGATATCACAACATTATTATAAGTTTAAAGGTCAATCATGCAACTATTTATGACTCCATGCGGCAAAGAAGTTGCCTGGAGTCCTGCAAAAGTTCAATCGTAGATGTAGTTATGTTGTGGATTTAGTTCACTATGTCAAAGCTCTCTCATAGTTTGAAGTTAAATATATGTTGAATGTAACATATCTATGCAATATGTGAACCTTTCTCATTTACTCTTTGTGATAGGCTCATTTTAACACATTAAAGGTTATGCAAAGAAAACAGATTAGTTATTAATTATTTAAGATGTCGATAAGAAACGGAATCGTCCTTACAACCATAAAGTCTATAATCATCTCACACCTTTTAAAGAGAAAAAACATATAAGAGAATTCATTGTCCCTTTATCCTAATCCAATCTATTGCGAGTCAATATGAGAGAGGGGCTTTCCATGTCTATGTATGTTACATAAAAAAACTTGTCCTCAAATGTCTCTATTATTTCTTGTATTATTAATGTCTGAGAAAGATACCTCTAAAGAGGGATTACATTCATGTAAACTATATTCCTTGAGAGGGACTTTCCATGTCTATGTATGTTACCATAAAAAACCTTTCCCTCAAATGTCTCTATTGTTTCTTATATTATTAATGTATGCGAAAGATACCTCTAAAGAGGGGTTACATTCATGTAAACTATATTCCTTTCATCTCAAGTGATGTTGGAGGAGGGAGATGTGAGTAGAAACAATAAGGAGGAATAAAGTGGTTGGTCATAATGAGTTCGTCTTCATCTAGAGTATCACCAATTTCTTCTAGCTGTTCCATGAATTGTGATATTCTAGAGAAATACTCTTGAATTGTTTCTCCTTTCTGCATCCTTGTATTTTTTAGTTGAGTTCTTCAATTCATCTTCCGGTTGATGTTATTTCCTTCATACATCCTGGTTAGGGCATCAAGCATTTCTTTTGGAGTCTTCTTTGAAGCTACTTGAGGAATCAAGTGATCTTTAATAGTATCTGCAATGATTCTTTTGGCCCTAACTGTGTCATTTTAGTGTTTTTCTTTAGCTACAGCATCGGTAGGTTCTAGTACATCTTCTTTAATGAATCTTGCTAGGTCATTCTCTTCAAGCGTGAGTGCAATCCTATACTTCAAGGCACAGAAGTTTTCCACACCTTCTATCTTGTCAACAAGCTTAGTGCTTGCAGACATCTTTACCTGGAGCTAGGAAAATGACCAAAAATTGAAGATGCTCAGAATCTAATTTTGAACTCACCAGGAGGTGCACTTGGCTGAGGCGAGTAGTCTGATGTAGTTAGATTTCAGAAAATCAAAATTTTTCCCCTTCAAACTTGACCAGCGAAATTCTGGTACTGGTACTTCTGGTACTGGTTCTGGTTTCCTAGTTTTCTGGTACCAGTGAAAACTAGGGTTTCACTTTCCGAGAGTTCTATCCACTGAAAAAGTCTGTTGAGGCTGCCAAAGAGTTTGCTAGGCTAGGGCACACTTCCTTGATGAGTTTTAGGCTAAAATTTCTCTTCAATAGAAAACCCTAATTTTCATGTACGGCAACAGTGACGTTTTTGCTTATCTAGTGAAAGATGCTCTCTTCAACTTAGCTCTGAAACCATGTTAAGGTTTAAGCTATTATTAGGTTTCTTTTCAATTTACTAGATAACCATAGCATAGATAGGATCACTGAGAGAAACACAATCACGAGATACACAACATTTATCCTGGGAAACCCTCATGGTGGAGAAAACCCAAAAAAAATTTCCTTAATATAGATAGCCAATACAATGCCAAGACAATAAACCAAAACACTAGAGAATATCCAACACTGAGCAATGTGCCTCTCTCTTCCTTCTTCTCCCAACTGCAGCTACCAAACTTGCACACTGGATGAGCGAATGAGTGAGTGAGATAATGAGGCTCTGGCTTCCTTTATTTATACAAACTAGCAGGCGCTGGAAAGGTGTCTCTTCACTAGGCAGGGCCGAGTTGTCTTCTTAGTGGTTAACACCACTTTAATTAGCCTGGGGTCTGACTTCTTAATTTGCACAATATATTTAGGGTTTGACCAATCCACAAAAGGGAATTTGGTCAATTACAATGCCCGACATGATCAATCCACAAAAGGGGATTGATCTAATGAATAATAACTCAATAATAAATAGAATACTCTTTGCAGTTACAATATTTCAACACGGTACCCATACCTGGCCTATCACTCATTGGAGTGCATTGCCTTATCTAGTCCTCATGTTCGCACTAGGTATTGTTTTGCAAGGGTCTCAAACCTTTTGGAGTCCGTTGGTATTTTGAGGATCAACTTCCTCCATTCAATACTCCATGGATGCACCTGGCCACCTCCTACCTACTAGACATGATTAGAACAGGATCATTTGGAATGACATTTACAGACAATTTGTGCAGGTTACTTGGATAAACCCCTGGGGTGGACTACATCCGAAGATGGCCTTCTATGCTAAGCACTTCATAGAGGTGACAGATGAACTCATTATTGTTGAAATAATGTAACTGCAAAATGTATTCTAATTATTATTGTTGTATTATTCATTAGATCAATCCCCTATTGCGGATTGATCATGTCGGCTATTGTAAAAGACCAAATCCCCTTTTGCGGATTGGTCAAAACATAATTGTAATAGGC
>JASDQU010250134.1:0-14739 GCA_032191745.1 Picea mariana | reverse complement strand
TGGAGGATATGCAAGTCAAGATAAAAATACTAAAGAGTGGACAATTGGAAGAGATAAATATGAAATCATTGATGTGGATAGCATCATATGGGCATGGAAACTATGAGAAAATGAAAAGGAAGATAAAGTAAAATTAAATGAAAAGGGACATATAACAATTAAGATATATCAACAACAAGTGGAAAATATATGTGATGATGAATGAGACTTTCTTGAATAAATATAATGAGTTTTTTTGTCAATAACCTAGGATATGGTTTTTTAAGAGAAATTTATTGATATATATAATGAACATGATGTGGAATATTATGATACTAGGAAAATATTTTGTAATATGGTATAAATATCAATGGAAAATAACATATTAAAATGGATTCATTCAACTTGTTTGGGATATTCCTTTATGTCATGACCTTGTTGAGCCCAAAAAAAACTTCATGAAAATTTACATTCAAAATAAATCCTTATCTTCATAGGTTTTCAAATATTTGAGGTTTTTCACACTTAGCCAAAATCCCTTATCATTTTTTAACCTTTTGAATGTTTGAAATTTTTTCCTTCTTTTCCTTAAAAAAAACTTGATTATTCTCTAATTACTAAATTAGGCTTGATTTCCAAATTGGACCCTCTTTTACCTTGGTCGAACTTTATGTTTTGGTTGATTTCTAAATCGAGCCCAATTTCCAAATTGGACCCCTAATTCACTTTTTTTAACTTTTCCTTTGTCCTAATTTTCAAATTGATGCTTATTTAAAAATAGATCATGTTGATTATTTGGGTTCATTGTCATTGATGTCAACCCTTGAAGAAAGTCTGGTAGAAAATTCCGGTAGCACAAAGGTTTGGGTAATGGACCCTAGTTTGTTTTATGGACAATGGTATGGGTTTTGATATGTTTATAGGTAAGACTATTCCATATGGATATTACATGTCATGCCATTTCTGGTGGTATGTGGAACGCCACATAACTCTTCACGGTTAGAGAGTTATGGCCATGTGAAGTTGGAGAAAGGCTTGGGTAATGGACCCAACTTTGTTTGATGGATAATGATACGAGTTTTCATATATTTGTAGGCAAGAATATTCTATATGGATAGTACATTTCATTCCATTTTTGCTGGTATGTGGAACGTCACATAACTCCACACAGTTAGAGAGTTATGGCCATGTGAAGTTGGAGAACCCTCATGAGTCATCTAGAAGCCCCAAAAGGTCAAAGTAGTCAAAGTGGTTTAAGAGATTTTAGAAGGTAAATAATAAAGTGAAGTGATGAGTTTACTATAATTCAAAGCGAATAAAAAATAAATTTTTTAAATACTAAATTTAATGGAGAAAATACTAATTGGACAAGTGGTTAGAAGGGGGTTAACCCTAAAATAAGGAAAGTGGGTTAATATGGTTAAAAGGTAACCCCTTGAGGAAGCTAAATGAAAGTATAAATAAGAGGCAAGGCTCTCTCATTTTAATCACACTTGAGAATATTGAATATTTATAGGTGATTGAGTTAACCACAGGATATCTAAGCCAAATTTCAGAGGGAAGGTGAAGTAAAGAAGGCCGAAATTCAAGGGAGGATAAATTCTTTTGATGATGCTTTCTAATGTATGTTATTTACAAGTCATCTCACCATTTTCGCAATAACTTTTTTTCTAGAATGGTTCAGATCGTGAAATTGGGAGGCCATTGAGAAAACATATCCAAGTAGATGTTGTTAGCGCAAATTATTGCAAGATGGTGTTTTCTTCTGGTTTCAGGCTCTTGGTGTAAATGCATAAAAGGAGGGTTTGAAAACCGGTCGAGTGTGTTTTATTCAAAGGCCGCAGCCATGAGAGACAAGCACAAGCCACAGAACAAGCCCATTTCAAGCTTGAAAATTAAGCGAGCGGGCACTTTGTCTTTCAACGGTGAGGATACATAGAGGGGGTAGATCGATGACCATCGGGTAAGTTTGGGTCACAGAGTTTCACGAGGTCAAGCGCCTGAGCTCATCTCCTATGGCCAAACTCACGAAGCGATTAATCCATTTTAGCTATCGGGACTTCGAGAGAATAGAGGGTCTCCTCCTTCCACTTCATTTCAGATCCCCGAAGCCCGAAACGCCGAAAAGAACTAGGACCGTTGATCAAGAGATGATCTAAGCCATCCATTCAATGGGACACGTGGCACGCGATCAAGCCATTTCGGCTATCGGGACTTCGGGAGAACAGAGGGTCTCCTCCTTNAGGCCATCCATTCAATGGGACACGTGGCGTGTGATCAAGCAATTTTGGCTATCGGGACTTCGGGAGAACAAAGGGTCTCCTCTTTCCACTGCATTTCAGATCCCCAAAACCTGAAACGTCGAAAAGAACCAGGACCGTTGATCAAGAGATGATCTAGGCCATCCATCCAATGGGACATGTGGCGCATGATCGAGACATTTCGGCTATCGGGACTTCGGGAGAACAGAGGGTCTCCTCCTTCCACTACATTTCAAATCCCCAGAGCCTGGAACACTAAAAATAACCAGGACCGTTGATCAAGAGATGATCTAGGCCATCCATCGAATGGGACACATGGTGCACGATCATTCCATTTCGGCTATTGGGACTTCAGGAGAGCAGAGGGTCTCCTCCTTCCACTGCATTTCAGAACCCCGAAGCCCCAAACGCCGAAATCCTGAAAGCGCCTTTGAAGATAGGCACAGGGTCACAGCCCGTGGTCACTTGGGGGTGATAGAAAGAACTGTGCAAAGGGTCAAAGTGTTGGGTTTAGCTGCAGAAGGGATCACCGCGTTCTCCAGAGACCATTTCAGCTCGACCTAGATCTTGGTCCTTTCTAAAAATAAATGAAGGTGGATGGAGGTAGTTGAAACCTCAACTCACTCATTAAATGCAAAGCATGGAGGTCTTGACAAGCAGTCTACCCGAGATAGTCCTATATGCTGGTTTTCTCCAAAGAAGCCAAGTTGAGTTCTCGTCTGACTAGAGGAGTCTGCACATGCTACTTTATCCTTTAATGTTTCAGCTACCTCCCCTACAAAGGCCATGCAAAGTTAAGGTGACGTCTGACAAAGGAGTTCAGGCCAGATTTGATTGAGGAGATGCCACACCTTGAAAGTTCTAAGATGCCTCTGTTGGGCGAAGGTTTAGGAGTATATTTACTCAGTTTTTGTATTTTTGTAGGGATCGATGGTTGAGCTAGGCTCCCGACTGTAAAGTTTTGATGAAGCACTGGTTGCTTTGGTTACATATTGGCACTTGAGACTTCTTGCCTTATGAATGTTAGCCTCTTTCCATCTCTCTGTTTACACTATGCTAGAACTGCTCGGAATTGGAGGATCCAGTCGAGTTGCATCGTTATAGGATGATGTATGTTGGATCACTGTAATGGTTTCATTGTTTCTAATCAATTCTTGTATTTTCTCAACGTTGAACGACTTGGAATTGGAAGATCCAGTCAAGTCACCTTTCAGTTCCCCAAAACTCTGAACCAAGAGGATCTTGTGTTCTGAGTTTTTCCTCTTCAAGCTGTCGAAAGGCCCGATGCCCAAGGCAGTCTTTCTCCCTCCTCTTACCAAGTCTTCCATCTGCTCATTTTACAATCTACTCACTGATTGAAGTTAGATCAAGACCTATTCTATTGTTACATACCAAGCCCGGTTTTCTGAGTTAGAGAAATATCTTCCTGGGCCTCTATCCATTCGATCACCCCATTAAAATTATTCGTGACATAAAATTATGGGTGTTGGGATCTGCTCCTGCCACAATCCAGGAGTGAATTCCAATGCCAACATTTCTGGCACCGTTGTCGGGGACGAAGTTGAATATTTTCCCCGGGATTGAACGGCATTAACTCTCTGATTCTGAAGGTGCATCAGGCATCAAAGCCCTTGAAGATTGCTATTGTGCACCTGGTGACTCCACTGTGGTGACTCCACTATTTCCACTTCACTGTTTCAGCTATGGATACTTTTAGCACACCTAAAAGCTGACCTAGAGGAGATTTTTTGAGAAGGTTTCAACAGCTTCTTTCTCAGCTTGAGAAGTTTCCTGGGAGGACACAACATTAGGATCTGGCCTCTGATGGTGAACAAAGACCAGACACATTCAAAGTTGCACATCTTTCACTTGGTGACTCCATGATTCGAGGATCGGTCGATGACTCCACTAGCTCGATATGGAAAATATCTTAGCTCAAAGGTTGGCTTTCTGTGACTTTTCCCAAATAGTTGGTTTTCCTAATTCACTACCAGATAGAGATGAATGGGAAGATATCCTCCCTGAATTTCAAGCAAAAATTTTGGAGATACCAGCTGAGCATTTATTGGACTTTCATGAGGTTATTCATCGACTTAATATCATGCATGAAGATGTCCAAATCAAGATTTTTAAGTATTCATTGAAGGGAGCTGCTCTCGATTGGTTTCGATCTCTTCCCACTGCAAGCATTCATTCTTTGACAAGTTTTCATTCAACTTTCAATTCATTTTGTAAAGATTACTTCCCAGCTGAGTGTTTGTATGAAAACTGCTGTGATGAGTTTTCTTTGCTTCATAAAGCCTCTGTCGACCCTGAAGACCATGTTTGTGATGAAGCCTTTACTGTGGAGGAAAGCATTTGCTATGAAAATCTAGAGGCATTGGGTGATATTAATTATGTTAGCATGGAAGCATCTAACACCATTTCAGATACATCTGTTCCTTTAGATGTTCATAAGGATCAACATGCCTCTTGTGAGAATTCTGAGTTTATAGAGAAGATGTTGTCTATAGTAGATGGCTCTCTTGGATATAGGGTTGAAGCAGATGTTCCTAACAACCCGACTTATGATGACGAAGACCTTCCATTTTTTAAAGAAGAGATGGTTGTGGAAGAGGATTCTTATTTTTTTCTCCTAGAGGTTGCCCATGATATGTTTTTACCTAGGATTAAGGAGAAAAATATTATGTATGAACAACTAGAAGCAACAGTTACTGTTGTCCCTGAAATGGATATTTTTGATAGTTATATTCTCGATGGATCACTATTTTGGAGGTTGATCATAGAAAGGAAGGGCAACCCTTTTTTGATGAATATTCTAGTGATGATGAGCAGCAAGATTATTCTACGTCTGATCACTATGAAGACACTGACTGACATGACATCAAGCAGATCTTTCCCATGGTCCCTATTTATGATGAATATGAATCCGATCCTTGGGAGAGCCATGGAGAAAAGGAGGAGGAGCCGAAGATGCAGTTTACAGAATGCACAGAGCCAGTCAGCGAGCAACCATCGCTTGAGATCAGTCAGCCTATGTCAGCTATCCACACACCTGTGCTTACCAGATATATTCGGCCACACGTGAACAACTATGTAGCAAAGGAGGCTTCCTGTCGCCCATTTTCTGGAGTTTGCCACTGGTCCTATGAGCCTATGAAGGAATACATGGATTTGTATTTCCTCACAATTTGGAGCCACCCTATTTCATATCGACTTCAGCCTGTAAGGAGGAGTCGAAGAGCATAACCGTTCTGCTGTCAGGGTTACACCATCTGTTGGTGATCATCGACAGAAGGAAGGAGCTTCTATTCAGGAAGTTGCTTGATTGGCTATGGTGGAAGTTTGCTTTCACTTAGCCCCATGTAAAGGAATTTATTAGAAGCTCCTCGGAGCATGTGTGTTTATCTTTTATTTTTCATTTATCGGCATGTATTTTTAAGCAGGGTGTTTTGAGCTCGACTCCATATCCCAACATCAAGGCACTGAAGCTGCAAATGAGTTCTTAGAGCATCGCAAGGACGACTCTATCCCCCATGGAGCCTAATCTTAGCGCAAATTATTGCAAGATGGTGTTTTCTTCTGGTTTCAGGCCCCTGGTGTAAATACATAGAAGGGGGGTTTGAAAACCAGTCGAGTGTGTTTTATTCAAAGGTCGCAGCCATGAGTGATGAGCACAACCCACAGAACAAGCCCATTTTGGGCTTAAAAATCAAGCGAGTGGGCACTTTATCTTTCAACGATGAGGATCCACAGAGGGGGTAGATCGACGACCATCAGGTAAGTTTGGGTTGCAAAGTTTCACGGGGTCAAGCACCTGAGCTCATCTCCTATGGCGAAACTCATGGAGCGATTAAGCCATTTCGGCTATCGGGACTTCAGGAGAACAGAGTGTCTCCTCCTTCCACTTCATTTTAGATCCTTGAAGCCCGAAACATCGAAAATAACCAGGACCATTGATCAAGAGATGATGTAGGCCATCCATTCAATGGGACACATGGCACGTGATCAATCCATTTCAGCTATCGGGACTTTGGGAGAACAGAGGGTCTCCTCCTTCCACTACATTTCAGATTCTTGAAGCCCGAAACGTCGAAAAGAACCAGGACCATTGATCAAGAGATGATCTAGGCCATCCATTCAATGGGACACGTGGCACGAGATCAAGCCATTTTGACTATCGGGACTTCGGTAGAATAGAGGGTCTCCTCCTTCCACTGCATTTCAGATCCCCGAAGCCTGAAATGCTGAAAAGAACCAGGATCGTTGATCAAGAGATGATCTAGGCCATCCATCCAATGGGACACATGGTGCATGATCAAGCCATTTCAGCTATCAGGACTTCGGGAGAACAGAGGGTATCCTCCTTCCACTGCATTTGATATCCCCGAAGCTCAAAACGTCGAAAAGAACCAGGGCCATTGATCAAGAGATGATCTAGGTCGTCCATCCAATGGGACATGTGGCAGACATTCATGCCATTTCAGCTATCAGGACTTTAGAAGAGCAGAGGGTCTCCTCCTTCCACTGCATTTCAGAACCCCAAAGCCCGAAACACCAAAATCCTGAAAGCACCTTTGAATATAGGCACAGGGTCACAACCCATGGTCACTTGGGGGTGATAGAAAGAACTGTGTAAAGGGCTGAAGCACCGAGTTTAGTTGTAGAAGGGATCACCGCGTTCTCGAGAGACCAGTTCAGCTCAACCTCGATCTTGGTCCTTGCTAAAAATTAATGAAGGTGGATGGAGGTAGTTGAAACCTCGGCTCACTCGTTAAATGCAAAGCATGGAGGTCCCGACAGGTAGTCTACCCGAGATAGTCCTGTATGCTAGTTTTCTCCAAAGAAGCCAGGATGAGTTCTCGTCTGACTAGAGGAGTCTGCACACGCTATTTTAGCCTTTAATGTTTCAACTACCTCACCTGCAAAGGCCATGCAAAGTTAAGGTGACATCTGACAAAGGAGTTCAGGTCGGATTTGACTGAGGAGACACCACACCTTGGAAGTTCTAAGACGTCTCTATTGTGCGAAGGCTTAGGACTATATTTACTCAATTTTTGTACTTTTGTAGGGATCGATGGTTGAGCTAGTCTCCCTACTGTAAAGTTTTGATGAAGCACTAGTTTCTTTGGTTATGTATTGGCACTTGAGACTTCTTGCCTTATGAATGTTAGCCTCTTTCCATCTCTTTATTTACACTGTGTTAGAACTGCTCGAAATTGGAGGATCCAGTCGAGTTGCACCGTTATAGAATGATGTATGTTGGATCACTATAATGGTTGCATTGTTTCTAATTAGTTCTTGTCTTTTCTCAACGCTGAACGACTTGGAATTAGAAGATCCAGTCAAGTCACCTTTCAGTTCCCCAAAACTTTCAACCAAGAGGATCTTGTGTTCTGAGTTTTTCCTCATCAAGCTGTCAAAAGGCTTGATGCCCAAGGCAGTCTTGCTCCCTCCTCTTACCAAGTCTTCCATATGATCATTTTACAATCTACTCACTAACTGAAGTTAGATCAAGACCTCTTCTATTGTTACATACCAGGCCCGGTTTTCTGAGTTAGAGTGATATCTTCCTAGGCCTCTATCCATCCGATCACCCCATTAAAATTATTCGTGATATAAAATGATGGGCATTGGGATTTGCTCCTTCCGCAATCCAGGAGTGACTTCCAACGCCAACAGATGTGATACAAATTTCAACTTGTGGGTCATTGTATTTTTGGAGTTACACGACGTTGAAAATAGGGTTTGTGGCTAGTCCTGAAACTAGTCTAAAATAGGTGTTTCGCATAAAAACGTCATAACTTATTCACAATAGATCCAAATTTAGTAAGATGAAATGTATTGGTTAGAGTACATTATTTATCATTTTGTGTACAATTTTCAGATCCATACAACACATATTCTGTGCGGGGCATGCTCTACAAGTTTGCTCTCTAGAATAAGCCAAAATTCAACAAGGTATGCCATTTTTTTTATAACTCCTTTTCTGAGAGGTTCCAAGTAGTGAAATCTAGAGGAATTGCACAAACCACAATGAAGAACATTTTGTTCCATTTTCATATCTATATTTATTACAAGTACATAGTTATGATTATTTCAAGTTAGGGTTGTTGACTAATCCAAAACTAGTCATGTGAGACTAAAGTAAAGTTTGATAAAATGCTAGTCTATTGTTGTTAAAGTTAAGGAAGGTTTGAAGGTATGTGATCATATACACCAGGTCTATTACATATTTACAAATCAGATTTGGATGATGAAATTGATGAGGGATTTTGGTTGAGGTACATGTTGGGTACATGGTTGAGACAAGTAGTTGATGAGTTTGCACATACATGAGGTGTATAGTTGATGATGTTGGTACATCTTGATGAGTCATAGTTTATTTGTATTTGATGCATGATTGGTAAATATTTGGTGCATTGTTGATGCTCTTGTTGATGGTACATGTTGATTGGTACAGGTTGGTGCATGGTTGATGCACTTGTTTATGGTACAGGTTGTTTTGGACAGGTTATTGTGACAGGGTATTTGTACAGGTTTGGTGCATGGTTGATGCATTTGTTTATGGTACAGGTTGAGGTACAGGTTGATGTATGGTACATGTTGGCATAGGTTATTGGTACAGTTTGTTACAGGTTGATTACAGGTTGATGTATGGTACATGTTGGCATAGGTTATTGGTACAGTTTGTTACAGGTTGATTACAGGTTGATTGGTACAGGTTTACAACAATATATCTCACAGTGATAGTGTGACAATGGTTCCATCATGCTACTTCTACTTCAGGGCGGCTGGACAGGGAAAGGAAAAGTGGTTGTAGACACCTTCTGGTTGTAGCCGAAGAACATAGGGGATTGTAGCCTCCTTCTGGTTGTAGCCAAAGAATTGGGGAGTTGGAGCTTCCCTCAGGTTGTATCCTGCGAAACTAGGGGGTTGGAGCCTCCTTCCAGTTGCAGCTGGAAAAAAAAGAAAATTGGTGCTTCCAATGAATGTAATTCTTCAATACATATAAGAAAAAGCATTCTGTTTTTTTCTGCCACTTTGGGTTTCCACGTAAAAAAACCGGTGTACTGTGTATGTATATGATTGTTCATTTGTTCATTGTTTATTTACTCTGAAATTATTGGATGATAATGCTACATTGATATAACACTTGCATTTTATGGTGAAAAGGGATTAAATTTCTCTATTATTGATTCAGCCCCCCTCTCAGTAATCCAACAGAGCCTTCACTAACCTATTCAAACATCTATTTGCCTCGAACCTTAGATCGAACCCAATTTACAAATTAGGACCTTGACAACCTATTCAAAAATTTCCCTTGTCCTGATTTCTAAATTGAGACCAACCCCTTGATCGAGCCCTCATTTTCCTTGCTTACTGTTTTATTTGTAATTCAAGGCCCATTGCAAAATTAGGTCCTTTCTTTCACCCTATGAGAGATAGGGAACAACACATTCTAAGAAAAATACACTATGTTAGAGTAATTTTAAAAAATGTTAATCACACGATTGGAAACCGATAATGACACCATTTGAATTAATAATCACATTATTAGAAATTGATAATCACACTTTTGAAAAGCTATAATCATACTAATGAATATCTAATTTATATACACTATAAAATGATCACAAAACACAAAACTATATAACTATACCAGGATGAAAGAGATATGTAAATGTTACATGATAATTAAGACATTAAAAATTTAGATATAAAGAATCCTATGTAACCATTAAACATACAAATATATAGAATCCTATGTAACCACCAAATCTCATCCCCCAAGTGTATAGAGCATGATAATCAAAGGATGAGGAGTCACAGATTAATGATGATGAGGTCGACAATAGGAAGAAGAAATAATTCATTGAAGAAATAATTTATTGAAGTATAACTCAAGGTGATAAAGGATAGAGGAGTGTGGTTTAAAGGATAGATGAGTGTGGTTTAAGAATAAAATCAAAAGTGGAAAGGTTCCAAACAAGCTGAGAAAGGACATATAGGTAAGAGTCAAGGGACTTTTCGACATAATTATGAAAGTTGGTAGAGGAAAAGTTCTATGTTGAAAAGATATATGATTATTTTGGATGCCTCTTATATGAATACGAGAACACTTTTCAAGAGCACCACATAGTGCAAGTAAGTAAAATCGATGCATCATTTAATGATATTCAAGAGTTCTTATCACAATGTTAGGGAATAAAAAATTATATGTTGGAGTGGATATGAAAGATAAAATTAATATCATATCTACAATATTTTTGGAAATAATTTTTTTGTATATCTCTCTTGCAATACGTAATACATGTTTATGGGTCAATAAAAATCACATATGCAATCTTATGAGAAGTTAACAATGGTGAAAATAAAATATTATGACAGTAAGATCATAATCACATATAAAATAATATAGTAATACATGTATATGGGTCAATACAAATCATATATGTATAAGAAGTAATATATGTATACAGGTCAATAAAAATCACATATGCAATTTTATGGGAAGATACATATAACAAGGGATATAGCTGCAACTAGTCTCTACCTAGTTTTCACAGCGGCAATGCTAGAAATTCTATGTGGGTAAAGAGATTTATGCAGAGGAGAAGATACACACACCTCAACATCACTTGATTAAATAGTCAGTTAGAAAGGTTGCATTTACATAGGTCACAATATAAAAATGACCGACCATATGATTCATTTGTGATGATTGGTGAGTTGTGCATGGATTTTTCAATACAAAATGTTTTGACCTAGTAGGAAGCAACAAATTTTCAAATGATACTTTGACTGTTGATTTTTATTTCATGGATGGATAGATTTCATATTGATGGATGCCTTGATACATGTACTTATTTGAGGTGATATCTTTTGTAGTGTAGCACAAGACTTGCGACCAATTTACTTCACATCTAAAATGGAGGTTGATGATACAAGGGAATGCATCCCAGACACACCATAGATGCATATTATTAACTCGAAATAGAAGGAGAGCATGACACCATGGACTTATGCTTTATGTCGATCATGTAGTAAATGGGTTTGGTGGTAGGGTGATGCAAAAGTATGAAGTCAATGATATTAATGGACACTCCAAGTATTATTGAGATTGATCTCTATTAATATATGGTCAGAGAGATAGACTCTTATTTTAATTCATCAAATGATAGATAAAAGTAATTATCGATGGTAAATGAGATCGAAATATTTCCTTCTCACATTCTTTCTATGAAAAATCCATGTAATCACTCAATTTCCTTGAATATGACTATCATTTCCAAGAGAAACTAAGATATGGAATACTCTACATCATATATTATTTTGCATACAAGCTCCCATCATGGTGAATTTGATTGTAGAGTGAATAGTATACAAGACATGCAACCTACTCTTACCTTATTTAGTGGTAGCGAGAAAAGAAGCAAACAAAATAACATGTAGAATTGAATCTATTACTGGGGTTGAGGACTCCGCTATTAGTTGTGCTACAATATTTCTAAATTTCAAGCTCAATGTGTTTTTTGTTGTTGTTTTTCTTTCAATAACATGCGCCCATAATTTGAGTAAATTAAAAAAAATATTATTATCGAATGTGTAAATGAATTTATAATGAAATAGAAGTTTTTGACCAAACCCATAATTTACTTATTTATTAATTTGTATATCAATTATTTAATAAAAATAAGGAAAATATTTAAATCATTTTCCCTTGATTTGAGATCAATTTACATCATGAATATTGGATCTCGTCACAATATTGACTGCTTTCCATCATTATTTATTAATTTGTATATCAATTATTTAATAAAAATAAGGACTTGATTTGAGATCAATTTACATCATGAATATTGGATCTCGTCACAATATTGACTGCTTTCCATCATTAGTTGAAGTTTTATATATTATATGTATACATAATTGATATTACATTACACGTAGATGACATCATTATAAACACATAATCTATTTCATAATATTGTTATTTGATATTATACAAATTTGAGAGAAATATTATTATATTAGATTACGTAAGATTTTACTCTTATACAACATGAATCTATCGATTCAGAGCCAACCTGAATCTATCAATTCAGAGCCATTTAGTCTAAAATATGATAACTAAATTAAATTATAACTTATACATTTAGTCTAAAGCCAACTTAGATTATAACTTATTTGTACTAAAATTTAAGAGCCTCAAACAATTGAACATAATATACTTTTGGGCTTATGTTGAACATAACATATAATCCAGTAAAACACTTGAAAAAAATCCGTTCTTGACCAGGATACTATAAGTATGTAGTAAAGGCAATCATTGGCACTGCAACCAAGTCAATCCGTGAACATGACTAGAATGTTACCAACCATGGCAGTGATTTGGGAAAATTCTTAGTGTCACATGTAGTAGACTAAAACCATCCAAAATGCCACATAAAAAACAGATCCAAATGACTACTCTCTCTGCATTTCATAATGTAACATTTGGAATGGAAATAATCTTACCACACACCACAATTCGTGTTGATATGGTAAACCTGGAATATTAAAAAAAAATACCACACTAATACAATAATACATAAAATTTGGGAACATAAATTTTAGATATATAAAAGATAAATAAAAAATTTGACAGAATAATTTTTACATCATTGTAGAAAATTCAAGGAATATTCGTAATAAAAAAGTTGTTAAGATCAAACTTTGCAAACATTGTGTAATATAGAAAAAATGTAGACATATACTTAATAATATTATAGTTAAATAATAAAATATTCTTCATTAATGTTTGTTCTTTATCGCTATTATATCTAAATAACATTTGAGATGTTTGCATGTTTAAGTCAGGGTTAGTTTAACACATTGTTGATTAAAGATGTTTCTTTATAAGCATTCCAATTATAATTGATGCACGTCCTTAAAATTTGAAACATTATTAAATGTATGAACCAACACCTGGCTTGCTTGTCTGCATAGCTTCCTTGTAAGTTTGATACCAGGCTTGTTTGTCTGCATAGTTTCCTTGTAAGTATGGTCGCATTCGAGACAAATGATATCATATGAAAACTCTATGGGAAACATCCTATTATGCATCCAATTTCGATCTTGGAGCAGAATGTTGCCCACTCTTGCGAGGGAATATATATAACACATCCATGATGGGGTATAAAATTTTTCGCTTTTCTTAAAGGACAAAATCTCCATTCACAGTTCCTAATTTAGAAGGTCAGGGAACCAGTCTGACCTCCTGGTCAAGGATCTCTTATTCTAAAGCCAAACAATTCTCTGAGACCTTGATGGTCTCATTATGTAGTTAAACACATAACCTTTTGACTTCTTGGTACAGGCTTAAGGGCACCCGCGACCTTCCCTTTCGCTCCCCTGCGAAATCTCAGAGTATTGGGCTTTAGCTCCTTTTCACTAGCCCCTTCCTTCTTACGAACCTATGTTGTTCCCTTGTGCTAATGTGTGATTGCGGGTGCGGGAAAGAGTGGTTTCCAACCAAGCCTATTTTCGCCCCACAATCCTTTTCATGCTGACACATACCCCATCACTAAAACAGTGGTTGAAATTATGGCCCACTCAAGGAATATTATCGTCTAAGCATGTCATGGCCCCACAATCCCTTCTTTCCTTCAATATCCGCTCCTTTGGTGCTACCTGTGATCAATGACTGTTATCAATCTTCGTTTCACTCTTCTTTCCTCCTTCCATGCGTCTCCACATATTTCTACGATCTATCGACACATAATTCCCCTCTAAATCAATGGCTGTCACTGACTTTGCCTTTCCGGACTTCAGGAGTTTCAACTCTCAAACTCCACTCTCCTCTATGTGGAAATATCCCATAGTGGAAGATCAGTTGCCACCTGTCCCCTTGAATCTACGCCCAGGATCTCCTCCGTGAGTCCGACCTTCAGGAATCTCAAATCTGAAATCCTTTTTCTTCTCCTCCAATACGTGGGACCCTGCCACGTGTCCTCTTAGATAAGATGACACAGGATTACTTTGGGTCCTGACACGGAGTTCACAGATCTTCGCCACATCTCCTCCTGATCTGACAGCTATAAATATCCTTGGGACTTTACCCAAAGTACTCAGATCTTCGCCACGTCTCCTCTCCTAATCTGACAATTGTAAATCAATTCGGGTGATCTAACAGCTCTGATCTGCTTCAGCTCTTTGGACTTCATGAATCTCAAATCTCAACTAAGAGATTAAATACAATTTTCCCGGAGCTCGCGATATAACGCCACCTGTCCACCTTTGCATCGATGACTCTCGTCGTTTCTGGGACTTCGGCCTTTGGCGATTTCAAATATCAACAAGCACAAGTCTCTGAAGTGAATCCTTTTGGAGTTCACGATTTGGTGACACTTTTCCAACCCCAAATCGACGACTATCGTTCTCTTCGGCTGTTCGGGCTTCGGCGAACTCAAACCTCAACTTCTCCTTCACTTTTCTCCCGAAGTCCATGATATTT
>JASDQU010250133.1:1708-16377 GCA_032191745.1 Picea mariana | reverse complement strand
AGGATTGGTCCTTCTAGTAGCCATAGCCATATTTTTACTTTCAACATTTCTTGCCACCTTAAATGCATTCTCCAATGATTTGGGTTCCCAAAGGTGAACCTCATGTTGAATGTTATCCTTTAAAGTTCCTATGAATACATCAATCAAGTGCTCATTTGGAATATCAGTTACCTTTCTATTCAATCTTTGGAAGTTCTCAATGTGCTCGGTAACTGAACCCTTTTGCTTCAGATTTATCAATTGTCTAAAGAAGGCATTGCTCCTTGTATCCTCATAGTGTGCTATCATTTCTTCCATGAAAATTGTCCAAGTGACGAGTGATTTGTGAGAACAAAGCCATCAATACCATACAAATTGATTAGGTTCTAAATATAAAGAAGCAATTCATACCTTTTGTGTATGTGGCACANCATCATGAATTTCATGGGATGCATTTTCACTTTCAGGTGTCTTCTCTGTTACGAAATTTTTCAATACTTCCATGATCTCCCCTTTTAAACCATCCATCTTAGTATCCAACTTAGCTTCCATTGAATCCATATTAGTATCCAACCTAGATTCCATTGAATCCATATTCTTTTGTAGTTCATTTATGTCCCTATGAATTTCTTCACCTTCATCAAGAGTCCAAGTAGGATTTTCTGGAGGCTTATTTGGTGTAGAAGTTCCCCTTTTTGGCGGCATGTTAGCCAAGTATCACTTTTGAACATTGATTTTGAGATGGTTATGCTAGACAATATTTATTATATTGTATCTCCCAAGTTTTTGCCCTTCTGGGTATGAAACTTTCTTTTATGTAGTTCTCTCATATTTCTTCTCTGCAATTCCACAGGTCTGATCAAAATTGGATGTGCCAAGTGGAATTTATGGTAACTTCCCCACAACTTGCCGATTTTTGTCCTTTACAGGAGATCTCACTTGTATAGCATGCCTCGCAAAAAATAATTGATATAAAATTTTGTAACTCTCACCAGAAATACTATAGACTGTCCACGATCCAATGAAACTAGTCCCACTCAATTTGGAAACTCTAGGAAGAAGTTATGATTGTTTTACCTAGAACACCTTCTTGAGACTAGTCAATAGGACTAGTCAAATACCCTATCTTACACAGGGTGTATATAAAAATTTAAGATGACCCAGAAGATGAACGTTTTATCACAGATACCTTACTAATTTCTATAAATAGCCTCTAGATTTTAGGGTATGAAATGTTACAGAAACATTTTTATAGTGAAAATTCCACAATGAATCAGTTCAGGATGATTCCATAACCCTATCTTGTACAGGTTGTATCTCTGAAATTATAAGGACGCAAGAGCTGAATTTTTAACCCAACATACCTTGATCTATCTAATAAATATCCTCCAAGTTGTTCCTTTTGAAACATTGTAGAAAATAGTTTATAGCACAAATTCCAAGGTGTCTCAGATGTAGCAGCAAAACCCTAAGGCCTTGAGCTTTGATACCATATGTTAAGAACCAAATATCAATATAGCATAGAAAAACCTCAGAAAAAGCACTCAACACCTTTAAAAAGAGATAATTTCAGATAATAAGACTCTTTGAGGGGGAAACCTCCTTTTACCCCATTTAAATGTTCAAGTACAAGATGATTCAAAAAGAAAATGTCTACTTGGTATATATAGGAGACTAGGAGGTATAATTACAACTAATGGCCTAAAGCTGACATAAATAAAATAACATTACTAATATAATATGCCCCAATTAAGTGGTAATGATCCAATATTAGGGCTTACCACCTGAGCACCTTGACTTTTTGGTCTAGGATGTGTATTGGTTCCACCCAGAAATCCCATTTATGCTCCACCAAGATCACATTCCAATCAATTATGTGGTTAGGATTAGGTGCACACTTATTTAATAATGATACATGAAATACATTATGCACTTTCAAGGATGTAGGAAATGCTAGAATGTATGCAATTGGACCTATTTTTTCTAATATTTCAAAAGGTCCACAATATCTTGTTTCCAACTTCGGGAAACTTCCTAATCTTAGCAAACTTCTCTTTATCTTCACTTTCAAAAACACATGTTCGCCTACCTTAAAATCTCATAAAACTCTATTCTTGTCTAGATAATTTTCCTTCCTATCTTGCGAAACCGTTAAATCCTTCTTTTCTTTTACCACCTTCTCTTCCATTTCCTTTAACAATTCTGGCCCAACAAATGCTCTATATGTTGGATTATCCCACCTCACGGGTGTGTTACATTTTCTGCCATACAATGCCTCAAATGGACTCATTTTCAATGAGGCTTAAAACCCACTCTTGTAAGCAAATTCAACTAAATGAATATAATCTTCCCACTTGATGGTTGATCCATCACATACATTCTAAGCGTGTCCTCAATTATCATGTTAGTCCTCTATGTTTTCATCCTCTTGAATGTTGTGGAAAGTCCTCATTCTTTCTCCTTTGTAAGAGAAATCCCTATATAGATGATTTTCCTCACATCCCCAACATTGAACAGGTTGCTGCTTTGGCCTTTTTCCAAATGAATCTGCAATCTTGTGTTCATTTTTTGTGAATTGACCATGTTGATTCGCTTAGAAATTATTCCTGAAAAAGGGTGGATTAAAACCATTCTTTCTTTGATCCTTCTTATCCTTCATCTTGTCATTCCAATCTTTCTGGAAAATTTTTCTTCCTTTGCTCTGATCCTACAAATGTGTTTCTCTCCTTATGGTTTCCTCTAAGTTTTTGGGGTTATCATATTGAATATTATCACTGTAGAAATAGGGTAACCCACTCAAAAAACTTTGGATTTTCACCTTCTCATCCTTGATGAAGTCAACATAATTTAACAATTCAAAGAACCACGTCTTATATTCCTCCATTGCCATGGTTCCCAACTTGAGTTCAAAGAAATATTTCATCTTTCTTTCATAGTAATTCTCACACAAGTATTTCTCTTGGAAATATCCCTTGAACTACCTCCATGAGATTATTTTCTCATCAAGGTTCTTGGCTTTCTTAAGTTGATCCCACCACACGATTTCCTTCACTTGAAATTGGTAGGAAGAGATTATAGATTCTAACTGGGATGGGTAATCATGTATATGGAAATATTTCTTTATTTCCAACAGTCAGGCCTCGACATAATCTCCTTTCTTGTGCTTGCCATCGAAAGTTGGTGGCTTAATCTTCCTGAGTTCACCCTACAATATATTTTCCTCAGGTATTCTCCTTTTCCTTCGAACATGAGATACACTTGGCATACTCCCTAGACCTGAAGTTGCATGAGTTATTCTGGTGGATTCCTTGGAAAATGATGATGTCTACTCATGCATCTTGACTTCCTATCATTCCCATGATCATCTCTTTTTCTATGGGATCTTGATGTTGATACTTGTATAAAGCTAGTTTTATTTTGGGTACCATAGTCCTTGTTAAATTTCTTTTGTAGCCTATTTAGGCTTTGAAGTATCTCTTCTTGAGCCTTCATGACCCTCCCATTATCGGCCCTATAGCTTTGCACTTATTTTTGCAAGCTTCTCCTACTTACAAACTCCTTGTCTCTTCTCCCATTAGACTCAATATCAAAATTACCCATGATAGTATGAAGACCTATAATTTCTTCTTCATGGTTGTAAAACCCTTGAGCATCCTCCATGTCTCTAGTTCTCATGTAGGAACTAAGGTATGCTTTTCTGTATCTGTAATTCTGCAAGAATGTGCATCAAATATATTTTTGTTAGAATTAAGCATATTGCAAAATATTTATCAGTTAGATTACATGTCATTCTCGATTTTAAGTTATGAAGAATATTAATGCACTACTCCCAAGTAGAACTCTTTAAATGCATTCATTTTCAAAACAAATTTCCAATGTCTATTCGTTCTCTCCAATCTGAGCTCCGAACTTAAAGTTATGGTGGCAAAACAGTGAAGGAATATTCATTATCATGTGCAACATTGTAGCAACGCTCAACAACTTTCTGATCATTTATTTATTAGATCTCTATAGTTGATATGTCTTAATGGATTCACCATAGATCTAAGTAATATCTCTTCTTCATTTCGGTATTTCGTGTTATGCAATTTGCACGTCCTAGTTCCTCTGCACTCACTTTACACTTATACTTATATTCCTTACTGTATTTATGGGCTCGTGGGTTGAGGACTTGTAGACTCGTAGCCTATCTTCGTACCTTCCATAAACATGCCACCAACACTTAACTTATTTTTCCTTCGCGGACTAACAGACTCGTGGACCCATGAACTCAAAATATTGTAACCTTTCTTTCATAAGTCCATCTAAGAAGTCTCAACACTTAACCATTTTTACATCTACACAGACTTGAGGCCTCATAATATTGTAACATTCCTTTCATAAGTTCATCTGAGAAGTCTCAACACTTAACCATTTTTCCATCTACGCGTACTCACGGACTCATAATCTTGTAACCTTCCCATCTCAATGCACCTGCCATGCTCTTAACACTTGGAGTCTTGGTAGTTAGTCAAATTTTGAAATTTCATCGTGGGTTTGGGTGGTCTCATATTTCTTTTACACTTGGAACTCCATCCACCCGTTCGTTTGATAGATCCTTAGGAGTTAGCTGATTTTCCACTTCTTACTGCGGTTTCATGGGACTGATAGTTAGCCTGCCACATGGCTCCACATCACCTGTCGGATGTCATTCCATCCAACATGTACCTGCCACCATGGAATTACATGTATTTCTTCTACCACATTAACTGACGCATGGCCTCCACGTCATGTTCATATCATCATATGGAAAAATACCCAATTTTTTATTATTTTTCTTATGTTTGAAATTTCCAAAGAGGTTCAATTCTTCACATTAACCATGAAATTTCTCTCAATTTTACTACAGTAATTTAATAAAACAAGGTGCATACATACTCCATAATTAATTCTCTATGAATTTCCACTTCAACATTCTTCTAACTTGACCCATCCATGCTTAGTGTTGAAAATTGGGCTCTGATACCACTTTGTAACGTTTTCATCCACACAAGCTAGGAAGCAACAGAAAAAAATCTCCCTTTTTACAGCTCTGATACCATAATGTAATGTTCCCTAGCCCAACCAAGGGACATTACGGTGCAGAATACACATAAAATATTTTTTTTTATAACTAAAGTAATTATTTTACTGATAGTAGATTTCTTGTAGCTTACAACTACAAATTTAAAACAAATTTAGCTATTGTCTATAACCATAAAATATATGCATCTAAAGCATGTTAATAATTGACATGAAATGAGTTAAGTTGCTCATTACAACATCATATAAGTCATTCTCATTCACGAAGAGTTCATGCACAACGATAACACATGTAAATAACTCAACAACAAGATAAAACACTTATCTTTAAACAAGAATGGTGCAACCAAGTACTTGGGACAAATGTTCCACCCAACCATAGACTGAGTGTTCCAAATCTAAACAGCCATTCACCCCCAAATTAAGGCTAGTAATCCACAAAAGAAGGTGGTCTCTCACAATACACTTGCATTTCATAAAATGTATAACCTAATTGATATTCTCCTATAGTTATCCCTATTTTTCTACCATCTCTCTTCCTCCGGACCTGCCCAACCCAAGGATGCACCATTCATTTAGTAGGGATAACCCAAGGGATTTACCATCCATTTATCAGTGTTATCCTAGGGAATGTGCCATTCTTGTATCAAGGTTTCTATGGCATAGATAACTAGGAATCTCTCAGCTGGGAACTCAAGGGAACTTGCTGCTAGGAAAACTACCAACAAACCAACATCAAATACTTGTTGTTATAGTGCAACTCACTTTGGAGTTCACTCTTCAGGCCTAGCAACCTATATCTTCAATATTCAACTCCAAAATTCTCCAAATATGCTCTATCTTTCTCTATAATCCACTCTCCACGGTTGCACCCGCTCCAAGCTCTCTTTCTTTCTCTTTCCTTTTCTTCATGCACACAAAATTCCTTCTCTGAAATGTTGTCCCAACCCATACAAATTTCTTCCCTTTGTATTTCCTTTCTTCTCTAACACTCTTCCCCAATATGATTGTACTCAACCCCCATGTGCCCAATAACTCTGGGATGTGACCACTCACAACCACCCTCTTACATGTATTCAATGATTGGCTTTGGAAAAACTCAATAAAAAATGGGAAGGTTCATATACAAATATAAAATTTAGGCAAATGGGTTGAGCTAATATACGTGGGTATTTCCCCCTTGGACCCCTCTTGGCTATAATCCTAGACACTTCCCCCTCTTGTAGATTAATTCATCCCCCATCTCTTGTCCATGTCCCCTTAGCAACTGGCATCACATTTTATTATTAAAACATAGAGATACAATTTACATATTACATCGCTTGGCCATAGCCACATATTATATCCACATAAGAATTAATTAAACTGGGGATTATAGTGGGGATGTTACAACATACCCTTTTTAGTAAGTTGGCCAACACTAATAATATTCTTTTTCAAACCTAGGGAATAATACACATCCGGTATGTGTCTTTTCTGACCTTGCTTGGTTCGGATGTTGACTATTCTTTTTCCCATGACTTTTAGAATATTGTTTGAACCCAACTTGACTTCATTGCTCACTGACTCATCCAAATATACAATTAATATTTTGTCTCATATCATATGATTGCTACATCCACAATCTAACAGCGAAATATCATTAGAAGTTTCTTGATGTCACACACCCACTGTGGGGTGTAAAAATTTTGTTCTCCTTAAAGGAACAAATCCTCTTGCCATGGTCTCTAATTCAGAAAGTCGGGGGAACTAACCCCCTTTTTAATTTTCTTTGGAGACCATCATATATGACTATGGGTTATGTCCAAACCCCATTCACGTGATTGTGGGCGTGAACAAGGGTGGTTTGATTCCAACCGCCTTTCTCCCTACAATTCACCATGAGCCACCACGTGTCTCTTTTTCAATACCGTGGTTCCGATTATGGCCCACTCTCTAACCTTTAAAGACCAAGAACTTTCTATCCCTGCAATTCCATGTGACATCTGATCTCATGATCCTGATGGTACTTCTGAATTGATGGCTCAGATCTGCCCCCTTTTTAAATCAATGGACGTGATTTTCTTTGGGACTTCGACGTTCAGAGTTTTCAACTCTCAAACATTTCTTTCTCTACAGTGGCTATCTCTGGGAGTGGGATATATACTAACACCTTTCTATTGCAAACAGATGGTTTAGATAAACTTTGGCTCTCTGACCTTCGGGAGTTCTTCGTTTATTACATTCTCTTTCTTCCAGAGTGATTTCTCCCAAAGTGGAAGATTTGTTGACACATTTCCCTTGCAAACAGATGGTTCAGATGAACTTCATCCCTTCATCCTTCAGGAGTTCTTTGTTTATTGCCTTCTATTTCTTCCAGAGTGATTTCTCCTAGAGTGGAAGATCGCTTTCCATGTGTCCTCTCCAAATGAATGGTCCTGGTCCTCTTTGGGACTTCGAAACTTTTCAACCAAGCACTAGATCAACGACCCTCAACTCCCTTCTCGATTAACGATCGAGATTCTACTTCGGGACTTCAGTGATTTCACTCTCTACTTTCCTCCAGAGTATTATGTACCCAGAGTTCTAGATCAGGCACCATGAGTCCACCTCAAATCGATGGCTCTTGTCCACTTCTATGGTTCAGGCTTCAACGATTTCAAACTCGTCTCCTTCGTGTTCTCCCAAAGTGTTTTCACCCAGAGTTCATGATATGTCACCACGTTCCCTCTGGATCTGATGATCTAGATTCATTTTGGCTATCCGGACTGTGAAAGTTTCAATCTTCTATGCACTTGTTTCTTCCGAAGTGTATTCACCCAGAGACTGATCTATTGAAATGTACCCCTCTTGGAGATCAATGGCCAGTAACTACTTTGGGTCTTTAGGACCTTGTCTAGTCAACCTTCCTGTGCACATGAAGGTTAAAATGCGTGCAATTTACCTTAGATCAAACGAATATCATCCCTTTGTGCTAAGATCTTACGGTTAGGATTTGTTCCTTCCCAACGCTTCTCCTATGATTCCCTGGACACTCATCTAATGGTCTAGGATTCTCCCCACAACTGATATAACGACTGTTGTTGCTCCTCCTCCTTAGATTTTGACTTCTTCCGACTTGGAAGAATTTTGTGGATTTTCAAATGCCTTAGCCTTCATCCTTCTTATGAGCCCGACTATATTGGGTCTCACTTTTTCTCTTGAAAACATTATCTCTTCTGATATTTTTGATTCTCTCAGGCCGATGATACAAAAGGTTTACGCTACACCATGGATTTCCTAAAGGGTTCATGACCAACCATCTCGCAACTGATCAAGGCCTGGCATTTATGATCTGACCAATATCGATATGTTTGTCGATCGATGATTCATAGTAATTGTGGGGCCCCAACATGCATGCTCTTTATTAGAGAGCTCACCCTCTGCAATATGGAAAGTACTTGCACAACTTGGTTAAACCTGAGTCGTAGATCTTCCATCTTGACGAGATCAACAACATTGGTGAATTGTGGGCCATGAACTAGCGTGTCCTCTACTTTCACCTTCGCACTCCACAATGATTCCCCACCCTCAATCTTCGTTCATAGATCAATAGTTCACAATGCTTACGGGGTTCAACCTTCGCAATCTGGAAAGTGCTCACTTGACTCTCCTAAATATAGTCGTTGATCTCCCATTCCCAACGAGATCGACGATGTGGGTTGAGTGTAGGCTGTGAACTAGCATGTCCGCTAATTTCACCTTCTCGCTCCACAATGCTTCCTTGCTATTAGATTTTTTATTCATCGGTGGTTCAGGTAATCTGACTATTGTACAACTTGATATCTCAGAGCTTTGAGCTCCAAGGTTCCAAAACCTTCATGAGCTAACTCCTTTTTTCTCAGGGTTCCTAGATCTAGGTCACATGGATCTTCAGATAACTCTTAGGTTGTAATCCCCACTCTTAGTCGGGTTTTTCGTTAAGGAATCAGGCATGGGTCCAAAGTATCCTAGACTACTAGTCTGAAGGGAAATCCTTCCTAACTCATGGATATTTAATATTTGAACCAAGGTAAGGTGAACTCATGAGGTTACCAAACAGTAGCTATGTCAAGAGGCATACTCCGACTCTTGAACGGTGATGTAATTACCTGGAGAAAGTGCCTTCGAGGATTGAACAAGAGCATATGGAAAATCAAACAGAAGTATATGTTCTCGATGGAATGAATGTATATGCATAATTTAATACTTTAATACAGAAACCATTTATAGACATATAAATACATGCATGCAACCATTATTTCCAATTCCAAGCCCAAGGCATGAAAATAGTTATTAGAACCATAAGGCGTGATGTGACTGCTAAAAGGGGTGCTTGTTTCCACCCAACCATAGGCTCAATTACTCCCAATGGCTTTATCACTGGCCACATATGAGATTAGAACATGATCCCTTTGAGATTCAATCTCTTTCTTCCATCTCAACGGAAGTTAGGGACAAAGGTTACTCTCCTTCTCCCAACATAGAAATAGATGGGGATGAAAGTTACTCTCCTTCTCCCGACACAGAAATAGATGGATATGAAGGTTACTCTCCTTCTCCTGACACATAAATAGATGGGGATGAAGGTTACTTTCCTTCTCCTAGATCAGTATCTATTTTATGGGATCAGAACTCACTTCCCTTGTTCTTAGTCCTTCCTTGGACACGAGATCTTTGACTATCCTCTCTGCACTTTTCGCAGGCCCTCCTCTACCCCCACCATGCTTCCTTTCTTGCCTTCCTCAACAATATTGCATGTGGCTCCAATTCCCAGTCCGTGGTTAGATCTGGAAGCCTTACGGATAAGCGGTCTGTCCCATCCCCTCATTAACTCTTGACGAGGTCTTCCCACCTACCATCCTGACTGTAATTCATTCCTAGTTCAGAGGGTTGTTCTGATCTAAGCAATTAAATCCATCAAGGTACTAGTTTAGTGGAGGTTAAAGCAACCATTCCAGGTCCACTCCACCACCTTTTCATATCATACATGGTCTCTTCTTAGCACATCCCCTTTTCAGTAGTCATGCAACACATATCAATTTTCTATTAAAATAACATAATCTACATTCTTCAACCTTTTAAACAAAGGCCCATCAAATCAAGCATTCACACTTTCAAGTTTGGCATAGTTCCTTAGCACATATAGTTATAATTACAAACTGGGGGAAATAGGTGTTACAATTCCCTCCTCCTTAAAGAAACATCATCCTCGATGTTCTATTTGTCAACCAGATATGTACATACAGAAGTAAACAAAATCATATATTCCTTTTTCATGGCATCCTCCATTTCCCACGTAGCCTCATCTGGGCCAAAACATTTCCATTGCACCTTGACCTGCGCAATGGTTCAATTCTTGAGTGAGGTTTCGTTCTGATATAATATGCATTGAGGTTCTGGCAGGAATTCTCCCTCCAGCTCCACCTAGATCATAGACTAGTCAATTATATGATTAGAATCATGTACATATTTCTTCAATAATGAAACATGGAAAACATTATGTGCCTTTACTATGGGAGGTAGTGCTAGCCTATAGGCTACAGGTCCCACTCTATCTAAGACTTCAAAGGGTCCATAATATTGAGGTGCCAATTTGGCACAGGCTTCCATTCTTAGGGAACTCTTCTTGGGTCTAACTCTGAGATAGACATGGTCTCCTATATTGAACTCTTTGGAAGTTCTCTTTCTGTTGGCATAAAGTTTCTGCCTATCCTAAGAAATCTTCAAATTTTGCCTTATCTGGATCACTTTTTGTTCCATTTCTTTCAACATGTCGGGTTCGATTGTAATTATTTCCACTGGATTACTCCAGCTGATTGGAATCTTTCACTGTCTACCACAGAGGGCTTCAAAAGGGCTCATCTTCAAGGATTCTTGATAACTGTTGTTGTAGGAAAACTCTACCAATGGTAGGTAGTATTCCCACTTCTTAGGATGATACATTACATGTATCCTTAGCATTTCCTCTACTATTTGGTTCACTCTTTCTATCTGTCCATCAGTTTGAGGGTGATAGGCTGTGATGAACAATAATTTAGTCTCAAAACCAACCATTAGGGATTTCCAAAAGATTGAAGTAAATTTGTATCTCTGTTAGATAAAATTTCCTTGGGCATGCCATGCAGTCTGAATATCTCCTTCATGAAGATGTTGGAAATATCTACTGCCTTGCAAGTTTACTTGAGAGGAATGAAATGAGCAGACTTACTCAGTCTGTCCACCATGACCATGATGGCCTCATTTTGCTTGGTCGAATTTGGTAATACGGTGATGAAATACATGGAGATGGTTTCCCATTTCCATTATGGGATTGGTAGGGGTTGTAACAAACCTATTGGATGTAGGTGTTCTCCCTTAACTTGTTGGAATTCTAGGCACTTAGCTAGATAGTCGGATATATCTTTCTTCAATCCATGCCAATAGAACTGTTTCCTAGTGGTCGTGATCATTTTATAATATCCTGGGTGACCAATATATGGTCTCTTATGTAGTTCATCCATTATTAACCTCTTCAAGTCATCACAGTTTGGAATATACAATCTTTTTCTATAAGTCAACAGGCCTTCCGCGAGCATCTAGTAGCCTTTATACATTATCCCTGTAGGCTCTTGCCTTAGATACGAGGTCACGGCCTTGAAGAATGCATTTGTTTCTTGTGCATTCTTGAATCTTTCCCTGACATCCATTTCACAGGTGCTTACCACTACCAAATGAATCATTTTTATACTTCTGCTAAGGGCATCAACGACCCTATTTTCCTTTCCATTGATGTGTTTGATTTTGAAATCAAACTCACTAAGGAGAGACATCCACCTGGATTTCCTGGCATTGAGTTTTGGTTGATCAAACAGGTTCCTGAACCCATAATGGTCTGTCATAAGTAAAAATATCCTACCCTGGAGGTAGTGTGTTGTGGTGGAAAATCCCCCTAAGGAGTAGCAAATAGGGTTATATTATGCATGCATATATGACCAAAAGAGACCTACTTTCTACCTTCGTCCCGAAACCCAATCCCCATTTCTTTTCAGAAAATACATGGTTAGACCAAAATACCTTCTTCTGGACGTTCAATGTCGATCCTTCTTCACGCTTGATCGCTTGTTAGCATCTCTCCTCCCAAGGCTGACCTGCATACAAAACAAGCAACAAACTACACATGCATTTTACCTATAGACTAATGGGTTAGAGATTCAAACATATATTTACTAAACTATGAAGAACTCATATAGTGGGACAGGAAAATCATTTCTTTATTATTAACTTTAATGAATCAACTTGCAATGTTGAGACCGACCACTGCTCCATGAACCTAATCCTGGGCTCCTCTTCAAATGTCCTCCAACTTCTTTGCTTTGTATCTCTCTTTGCACAAGGATGGCTAAAGGGTTGGGACAATGGGAATGTGCAACTCGGTAGAGTTTCTTTAATCTTATTCTCCTCTTCCAAATGGGACCCTTAACCATTCTTTTATAGGCTAGAAGAAGCTAGGTATTTGGACAAACCCTCGGCCATGCATGGCCAGGAGTTTCAGTTAACTCACCCAAAGCTGTGTGTTCCGTCGGCAAATTTCCTTTTTTCATGATTTTGTAGGTCCACGTGGGCTATTTTAGGTCAGCTAGCATGTACACGCATGCAGTAATGGAGTAGGGTGTGTGGGCCCTTATAAAAGAGGTTTTTTAAAGAGTTGTTCAACAGTGCTTTGGCAAACAAGGGATCTGAGATGGCCTGATCCGAGGTAAGCATGTATGGTGCAAATTAGAGTTATAACATAGTGTCTCCACATTTTTAAAGCATGTACTTTGAAAACCAGATCTAGGTAATGGGTCACATAATTGATCTCGTGCTCATTCAATTTCCTAGACACGTAGAAAATTACACGTCCCTCTTGCATAAGGACTCCTCTGAGTCCTTCCTTGCAGGCATTTGTACACAAGAGGAAATCATTATCTGGGTCTGTAATCTTCATCATGGGTGCATGGTTCTTTCTTCACATTTTGATGTCCAAGTGAATTTAACCCCCTTTTTCTGAAGGGTAGTGATTGGATAACCAATATTCAAAAACCCTTTTATGAACCTTCTATAGTATCCTTCTATGCCCATGAAGGATCTGATATCAGATACATCCTTTGGGGTAGGCCATTCCATAATAGATCTGATCTTGTCAGGGTCTACTACCATCCCTTCCTTAGAAATAACATGGCCTAAGTAATGGATTTGCTTTTAGAAAAATTCGCACTTGCTAAACTTAGTGTAGAGTTGATTCTCTCTTAGTACTTGAAGTATCAGTCTAAGATGTTCTTTGTTCTCCTCTTTGTTCTTGGAGTATATTAGGATATAATCAATGAAAACCAATACAAATTTGTCCAGAAATTTGTTGAGTACATTATTCATTAAGCACATAAAAGTGGCAGGGGCATTGGTTAACCCAAATGGCACCACCATGAATTCATAGAGATCATACCTCGTCCTGAAAGTTGTTTTTTGGATGTCTTCATCCGTAATTCAAACTTGATGGTATCCAAACCTTAAGTCAATATTTGAGAAAATGGAAGCACCTCTCAATTGGTTGAACAAGTCATCGATTCTTGGTAAGGAGTACTTGTTCTTTATGGTTGTCTTTTTGAGTTGTCTGTAATCTATGCATAGTCTGTTAACAGACTAATCAGTAGGTGCGGACATCAACTGATCTCCCTAGATCCACCTAGATCTAGAACAAAACACACCGGAACATGATGCTTTCCTTAAGTTTTAAATATTGAATTTACTAACTAAAGAGGGATGGGTGACATACCATTTAAATGTCGCTTCCTCTCGCCATCACCATCCTAGCTCCATTCCAACGCTCATACAATGATGATCCTGCAAAAGAACGCAACCAACCAAAGTNTGATGTCGTAAGGTCCCTTCCAACTGTCCTTCATTCCCCACACACTTTCACCCCAATAATTCTAAGAGCACAGATCTGATAATATTCAAAATCTATCTTGACAAAGTGGCTCATCTAGCCAAGCTAAAAATCTCCAAAGCTCAATCCAATCCAAGCTAATCCCAAAAGCTCCAAAGCTAACCAAAGATAACTTTCTCCATGAGAAATCCTCTCCTTTTATAATTTGAAGAGGATAAGGTGAGGAGGTTAGGATGATCCCACTAAATCATGAAAGTGAGTAAGATCCAAACCATTCGGATGCCACATCACCATAGAAGTTTCTCCTTCTAGAATATTCGAGAAAATGCTTGTTTTTCCCACGTGTATGCATTCTCGCACCCTGCCTATAGAGCAACCTGTGAACATATCACACCCTAGATATGGCACAATCTATGAGAATCAGGCATTCTCGCATCTTGCCTATATAGAAACCTGCGAAATTCCTTTTTTACAGGGTTGTTACAAAGGAAAATGCAACTTCTTTTCTCAGAAAAAGTTCTTCTCCCTTCTCTCTTCAGGAACTCATGTCACTGACCCCTTTGAAGGCAACAGATAGGTTTAAATCATTAATGGTCATAGGGATGATGAAAATAATGTGTAACAGAGAGCCCCCCAAAGTATGAAGTTAGAACAGAGTGATAGCTGAAATACTTTGTCGAGTGTGTGTAGGGAACAAGAAACAGTCGGTCGAAAACCTGCCAAC
>JASDQU010250130.1:0-16378 GCA_032191745.1 Picea mariana | reverse complement strand
ATTAGGTCTTCTTACATCCGCCTTATTCTATTTTATTGAAAGGTCTTATTAATATTGACCTTTATTACATCCGAATACATTGATCTACCTATGTGCGGGTTAGGACCTTAACATATGAGGTGTGAGAAGTATTTCCGGTGAATAATCCATCTTTTTGTTGTCTTCAATCTTTTGTACATGCAAAAAATGATTTGGTGTAGCTTTTTCTTAGCGGCTCTGATACCATGTAAATGTGTTGAACTTGCACATAATAGATCTAGCTAGAAAATACTACACACATTTGCAGAGAGAAATTAAGAAAGAAGAAGCAAGATAAAAAGAATGGAATAATTCTCATTAACTGTATTCTACACTCAGAGAGTGAATAATTTACTATATATATAGAATAAATGAGTAACTAATGAGCCATAGTGGTGGTCTATATTGATCTGGACACACACCAGCAGTTACAAGAGTAAATTGCCACCTAGTCTAGTCTCTCAGGCAGTTACGAGAGTGAATTGCCACCTAGTTGAGTTAACTATTCAACTAGTCTTCAGTTAATTGATTGAACAAAGAGTAGTGAGTTGGTGATGATCCCAATGTTTCATGGTGACAAATCCAATGCAACATCTAAACTCAACTCAACTAGTCAAACTGAAGTGTCAACTGAAAGAGAATATTCTCCAGGTGGAATATTCTCCCCTAAAATATAGGACACTAGATAATGATTAATCATGACTAATAAACAAGGAATAACCTTAGGAAAAATAAATCCTAGGTGTGTGTGAAGTAACTCCAACATATATAACACCCATCATTTTTGGCGTCGTTGTCGGGGAGTTGTCTCAAGGTAGGAAATAATTAGGAAATAGATTACTTCTAGACCTTAGCATTAGTTTGATGGCGGGGGAACTTTAAGACGAGAGGTAAGAACCTGCACATATTCTATAGCAGGTTCCCCCAAACCCAATGGTAATTTTTCCTTTTGTTTTTGTTTACTTTCATGAATATACCTAGCGACCCAAAAGGTAGAGACGTTAAATCTAAATCAAATCTTTCAACCAAGGTTCCTTCCGACCTTTTTGGGGGAAGGAACGCTCCACTCACAAGCTCCACAGACCGATATTGAAAAACAGGAGCTAGCTCAACCCAAAGAGATAAAGAAGTCTATAAAGAGACTAAAACAAGGAGCACTAGATAACAAGAAATTGTAGCATCAGTAATAGTAGGACAGGAGGCAAGACCACTCGAGCCTTCTGCAGAACCAAACAATACAACCTTTGTTTTCTTACCACCATCAGGAGATCCTAACTTTGTGGACATCATCTTTGTGTGAACCAAGTTTTATTAAATGACAAGATGAATTCGAAGGTGATCATTAGTTTGGAATAACTCTCTCAAATCCTAGCAACAACTGGGATCTCTTCTTTTTAGGAAGAACACATCTTGACAATACTCAAGAACTTATATACCTCTCCGAAAATATTAGAAGAATCAGGGTCCTATGAGCTACAAAATGTTTTTCCTCGCCAAAATGCGAATGAATCTGAAAAATTATGGACTACATCCAGTGGAGAGCAATCATTAAGACCTAAGATTGAGGAGTTATCAACATCCATCTCAGCAGATCCTTTATGTACTTCAGAAATCAATCATCCAGAAAAAGAGGATCTGGATAGCATGATGAAGGAGAGCATATAAATTACTATTGATGAACATCAAGATTACATTGAAATTTGGTTTCAAGAGGTCATCAAGCCACAATACTATTCTCTTCTTCAACACCTTCTGATGCCCAAACAAGTAGGTTGGTTGGCTCTTCATATCCAGGTAATCACTGCGATAACTTTTTCATATATGGATATGAGTATGTTTCTTATCTTGCTCTGCACATGGTTACAATGGAAGAGTTCTTACACTTGAATAAAGATTTTCCCTTTCTTTTTAGGTAGGGTAGGATAGTAAATAAAAGATGCGTGTTGTTAGTTTAGCTTAAAGTCTAATGCAACCTCATGTTACATTTTCTTTTAATAAAATAACTATGAGATACATGTTCCTATGAATTGATCTCATTGATCTCCTTAGTTTATTATATTTTAGAGTGTGGTTTTTGGAAACAATTTTAGAGATCTTTGTAGGTCTTTATATCACCAAGGGTAGACAATTCCAAGGAAATATAAAAGAGGGATTTTCTTCAAAACATTGTTACACTTGGACCTTGTTGTCTGCTAAGAATCAAATGAATAATGACTTGTTGTAGTTAGCCATGTTTTTTCAAAGATTTTCATCTTCTTTTTCTTAAGGCATTTTAAAAAGTAGTTTCTCTTGAAAATCTTCACCACTGTATAAGGAAGTGATACCATAACTATCAATCTTAGAGGTATCTCGTACAATTTTTCCAAGAAACCTGAGTAAGTGAGTAAAGTGTCTTTATCAAAGAGTAACAAGGAGGTCTGATTAACGGTTAATCATGGAAACATCACAATAACTACAAAAGAAGAAAGTGAGTTGAGCCTGGAGATACCTTTCTGTTCTTTCTCAATGGTACCATGTAATACACACTAAATAGCTTGATTATATCATATCTTTAGATAGGCCACGTCTTCTTAAGTACCCCCTTACATTGGAACACTCACTAAGTAATATAATGGAAAGTCATCCTCTAACATAAATACCATTTGAATTAAAAAAAAATAAAAAAATAAAGAAAAAGTTGTTTTTAGAGCTGTCCCCCCATCTTCCTACATAAAACAATATTATACTAAAATATTAAAAGATGGAGGGCCAGTCTCTTAGGCTGTAAGAGGTTAACCCATTGAGATACTGAACAGGTCCAGTGGGTACCAGCCTATGGTATGACTAGGTAAACCCGTCGGAGTACTAAATCTGCTTGCTGGCAGCAAGACATTCTACCTAGTGAGGATGGTAATCTGACAAAAATAAATAATAAATTTAAACTTTTTCTGATGTACGAAATTACTTGCAGACAAAGATGACATGAACTAACTCTAAGACTATCTTGAAACTCTCTTGCCTACCTCTTCCTATCTATATATAGGATCTCTTATTCTATAGGTGGGGCCATCTTCTAACCATCTCGTTAGACCAATCTGTGAAATTTATCTTTACACTTGACATACTATAAATCTTAGGCTATTGGGGGAACTGTCTGGTTTCCAATAATTTTGATTGTGAGGTGTCACAATACTTAGGTGTGGGGTAGGGGTTCATGAGTTGAAAAATGATAACATTTCCTAGAAGAAATAAATCTTTGTAAAAATTTATGTGTATTGTTTTCATGATATAGGCTATTACATCAACAATCATTTTATTTTTGAAATGCTAATTCCATGTGTGTTATAAACTGTTGTACATCTCCTTAACAGACCACTTAACTGGTTTATTTTCATTATAGACTATTCATTACAGAGTTATGATTGCATGCCTTATAAAATGTGAGATAGAGGAATGGATTGTGTGAGCACAATGGAAAAACAAATAATAATGGAACACTCTTATCTTTCCTCTGATCATATTCACTGTATTCATGGTCTTTGAGGAATCGATTTCCTCAGCCACAAAGCTCCCAAGAGTTGGAGACCGCTGGTTTAAACACCACCAGTGGCCAAGAGCAAGCTATAACAGTGTTTTCAAACCTGAATTTTATAACATCTCCGGAGCTAATGGATACTACAAAGAGTGGATACAAGAGGAGCTAATATAACCCCCCTCTCAAAACAGTAAAGACCTATTGCTAATTCATGGCATGAGGACATGCCATATCTTCGGTCTAGGGGGAGTTTCCTGAGCTAAAAAATGCTAAGCACTGCCCATTTGTATAGAAAAACCCATGAGAAGAGGAAGTAGGATTTCTGTCAAAATTCTATCATACTGTCTTCTTACAATGTTTTGGGATATTATATCAATAGTTGTTTGTATGTTAAATTTTATATTTTTGACATCATTGTGTGTGTTATGAGCTTACTATGCATTTTTATGTTTATGCTATAGAAGACTTTGTATCCTTAACTGGTTCTTTGTGACAATTACAGATCAATAACACACTGTTAAATTCACTATAGATCTGTGTTACACACCTATGAACAGAGGAACCAGGTTAAGTGGATCTATATTAGGCTAAGTATTTATCTTAGTATGGTTTTGATTTTGAGTTTTCTGGATGAGAATCTAGGTTTAGGGAGCTATGCCATGGTTTCCAAAAGATGAGTTGAAAAGATAGAATGGGGCAAGGTAGGTATACTCAGTAGCATTTAGGATTTGTCATTGCGTATAGGGTAGATACAAAGAGTTAAACATGGGAATGAGATCATGAATCCATTCATAAGAAGAAACAGTAACATAACATGACAGTTTCATCCAAAACAATGCAAATAACTTTGAAACAATCATAGGAAAGCATGGAGGTGGCAACAAATTTTAGTAGAAGAGAAACAAGTTTTGGAGGCCTTCCTCGATGAGTTATTTAATGAAAAAGTTATGAATGGAAATATGAATATGTCCTCTACACTCTGGAGTCACTAATCCAAACAAAAATATACATATAACCCCTTCACAATGGATTTGGAAACAAATTTTCCAAAAGCGCAACAATTGTGACAAAAGAGCAATAGAAAAATAGGGGTCAAAGATGGGGCTATAAATTTTCAACCATTACCCATTTTACAAAAATATGAGAGGTTTTTGTAGATAAGGTTTTTATTAGTATAAAAATATCTCAGTTCTATGAAATTCATTCCCATGTGATTGGAATATGTGCCACAACATAATGACTAAAACAGTAAATTAAATTGGAGAATTTGATTTTCTGAGATGGGCCTCCAAGAAAGTTGAATATATCCCACTATATGCTACCTGTGTAAATAGTTAAGGAGGTTATTATTATTTGGTATGTCCTTATAAAAAACCTCCTTTTGTTTTCCAAAATTTATCTTTATTTGGTCAAAAACCTATTTTGAAAATAATGACTAAAACAAAAAATTAAATTGGAAAAGTTTATTTTCTGAAATAGGTCCCCAAGAAAATTGAATATCTCCCAATATATGATACCTGTGTAAAAATTGAAAGACATTATTGTTATTTGGTATGTCATTATAAATAACCTCCTTTGGTTTTCCAAAATGCATCTTTATGTGGTCAAAAACATCTTTTTAAAATGATGACCAAAAACTGATTCAAAAGCACAACGTGGTCTTGTAGAACACTTTTTGTGACTTTTCCTGATCTATTTTCTAATGTAGTAGTTTCTGGCCATGTGTCCCTGAAGCTTGATGTCCATGTTGGCATTTCTCAGGAGAATCTCCAGGTGTTCATTGACTCTTCCAAGGCAATACTCTCTATCCTTTTCCAATCTTTCCGCAATGGTGCCTTCAATGTCCTGTTGACATAGTGAAGGTATATACTCTGTTTTTAAGCTTTCCATTTTTAGATTGCTAACTCATTTTCAGTTCAACAAACCTTTGAATTTTCCCTTCTACTTTCTAAAGAGATTGGAGAATATGTCCTCTCAAGTGAGTAAGAACATAACTAACCCCCACAACAACCTATTTCACCTTGGCCTTATCAAACTTCTTGTTTTAGCCGAATTGGAAAAAACAGGGGCAAACTTGGGAGGCATTCATTTATCAATTAGTAAACCCTCACTTGATAATCAAGACTAGCAAAAAGACATCAAATCTAAGGACTATTCTCCATCCAAAACCCACTCTCTAAGGACTCCAAACCCTCTTGTACAAGCCATTTCTTTACTGGAACAAAAATTCAAGAAGCTTGTTGAAATCCAACCGCAACCTCATAGCACAACTGAAGCAAAACAAGAGGCATAAGGAAAAGTATTCACAGCAGGAAGGAGAAGCTTCCAAAGCTGATCCTCCTCAACAAGCTTAGTCATGAGGGGTAATTTCGTTTTGTTTGCAGTGGGACCTGCAAAATATTAAGTGTGGGGGTAATGTTGGGCCCGATATATGATCAATTTATGATAGTTATTAGACACTTTTTGCCGAATGTACATATGTGTTTTTCATGTTTTAAAGGAGCTTTTTGAAGAATTTTATGCTAAAACGGTATGATATACGCTAGGTACGTATTATTCATGTTTAATGATAATATTAAGTACAATTCATCCTGTTTTTATGATTCCAAGGATCTGATTCATGTTTTTTGGTGCTACAGGGAAAAAACGCATCACGTTTCTACTTCCGAGACTCAATCCGGTACTCCTTCCAACACTCGATCCGGTACCCGATCCGGCACTACATCCAACACCGCGTCCTACACAAAAACGGTGGGAAAATCGATGGTTATGGTATTGGTGGCCAGTGGTGGGAGAATCAGGAACGTGGGTTTTGTTCGTGCTTATCCCCTTCGGCTACTGAACTCTTGACAACTCAATTTAGGTTGTTGAGAAGGGAAATTATTGTCTCACTCTATTTCGGCAGTTAGGGCACCATTAATGTAATTTTCCATTTTTAGAAGTGGTTCAACCCTCCTGTGGTCAACCACTTGGTTTGTAAATCTTATAAATACCACAGTGGTGGTCATACAATAGCTAAGGAGAAGTAGACAAAGTAGAGGATATAGATAAAAATGTTTTCCTCTATTTTTGCATTTTTCAATTGCCAGAATTGTATAAGACTGTGTTTTTCAAGTTTTAATGGTGAAATCGTTTTGCTAAGCTCGTGGTGTGATTTTAGGAAGTAATCATGACTTGATGGGGGGACCACCAACATTTTGGTAACTGTATGTGTTATTTATGCATTTCATAGCTTCTATGTCTTTTATCTCATTTCCTGTACATGCATTGTTATTTTTCTTTTGTCATATAATTCGTTGTTATAGTTTAACTGTTTTAATTCTCTTTTGCAGGTTAGTAAGAATGTTTTTGTTAATATGCATTGATTTTATAATTAGAAACGAGTTTTCAAACTCATACACTAACCCTGTGTGCAATTAGATGTTAGATTGAATTTTATTTATGCTTTAAAATCAAATTTAAAATAGAAGTTAAAACAGAGTAGAACATAGTTGTATTTTATGCTTCTTTTAAACAAGGATTTGGTGGATGGATATGGTTAATTTCAGTCTTTTTAATTGTAGAATTTTCTTAACCAGTTGTTAGTCAATACATGTATCAATTTACTTTTTATATGTCATGTTTTAATTATGTTTTCAAGCATTTTCCTTATTGCATTTTGAATTATTAAGATAGGCATATCATAGTTTCTTTTTATGCACTTTCTTTCTTAGAATTAAATTGCAATTGTACTTCTTAGTTAATGATTGAGTTTAATTATGAATTTTTCTTACATAGTGTAGAAGTATAATTATGATCTCATTATATTATTGATGGTTAATAAATGAATATGCAGGGTAATTGACAATTGTTTATGTCGTGGCTAAATTCTCATTGGATTGCTTAATCCATCCCTTTCACTTTGCTATTGAGATTAGTATTGAACTTATAACACTTGAATTATCCTTTGTTGTCAAGTGCCATCGAGATATCATATGACACCGAAGACATTCACACAACCACCAACACTATATTTGAGTTTTCATAGGTTAAAAGGTAGTTTCCCTATTTTCATAGGTTAAAGGATAGTTTTCTTGATTTCATAGGTTAAAATATCTAGTTTCCCGCTTTCATAGATCAGAAGATATAGTTTCTTGCTTTCATAGCTTAGAAGATAGTTTTATTGTTATTATAGGGTAGATAGTCTTTTGCTTTGATAGGTTAGAGAATAGTTTTCTTATCATAGATTAAAGGTTAGTTGCTAGTCTTTCTTGCTTTCAATTAAATATATTTCCTTTCATGAATTAGAAATAGTTTTGAAGTTTTAAGAATATAGTCCACTTGCCTCTCAGGCTAGATAGCTGTTCAATGAAAAGTTTTACTTTGATTACTTGCAGTAGAAGCTATCTTAGAGTAGTTAGTTGCTTACTTGATTTAATAGGTTAGTTAGTTGTTTTGTTTACTTGTTTTAATAGGTTGGTTAGTTGTTTTGTTTACTTGCTTTAATAGGTTAGCTAGTTGTTCTTGTTTGCTTGTTTTAGCAGAATAGTTGCTTGCTTGTTTATTTACTTGCTTTCATAGGGTAGTTGCTCATTGAATGTAGGTTGGCAAATTAAAGTAGTTTTCTTTGGTTATTTGCTTATTGTTATGCTTAATATTTGCTTTTGCTTATTGTTATGAACTAGTTTGCTTTACATATGGTTTTTTCTTTCTTTCTTAGAACTATGCATCGATCCTTGGCCCAAAAGTACTTAGGTTACATAGTTTCAAGTTGATTAGTAGGGTTTTCTCATTAGATAGGTTTTCTTGAATAGATTTACCCTTAGATAACCACTTCCCTAGTTAGACTATATTACTACCAACCCTTCTACCTTTGGCATATATTTTCTACAACTCTAAGTTTACTTACCCCGGGTTGACAATTTAATTGAGGGTTTTTAGTGTGTTTTTAGTGCATATATAACACCCATCAATGTCTATAGTGTAATATAACAAATATTATGATAGAAAAATGAGAAAAATAAATAAAAATGAGAAAAAGAGGGAAAAATAAATACAAAAATACAAAATAAAGAAAATAAAAAAATACTGGGAAACATCGTGTCCAGACATTATGGAATCAACATGAAAAAAAACAAAATTCACCACGTGCAGCATATGGTTGACAAAAAACAAAACACTGCACACTAAGGAAAAGTTACGATGCACTAAGGAAAAGTACAACGCACCAAAAAAGTGGCCAACGATTAGAAAAGTGAAAAATGATAGTTAGGGAAAAATGAAGTGAATTGGGGCATTTATTGATCCAGGTGGATGTTGGTAGCCACCCACCTAATCCAAATGGCTCATATTGATAGTTTTTAGTTCAACACATTCTTCTGTACGTCTTTGTAATTGTGGTTTCTACACTTCCAAGGTCGTTTTGGGGCCCTAAACAATGTTTTTTTGTCTTGCCATAGTCAAACTATAGATAAAACAATAGTTTGATGGTGTAATTTGTAGTTCTAGAAAATACCTTTTTAATGGGCTATCACACGCCTAAAACGAAGGTCGTATGCAAATGTTACGAACTCAGGAAGTTGAGGTACCAACTTACCCATAGGGGCCCATATAACTTTGGGCGTTTCATCTCCTAGGGTTAGGTTTTTGGAAGTCTAGGGTTTTGACATTCATGAGTAATGTTAAAAAGGCCTATGGAGTCTCATTTTAATCATTCTGCTCAGACGAATGCACATAGAAGGAACATCTCTTCTTAGAGATAGATACCACCATTTGAGCAAGTGTTTCAGTTCTGCAGTTTTATAGTTTCAGCCTATTTCATTTATTCAATAGAAGATATTGTTCACTGAATATATGTGTCGTTCTTCATATATCTGTGTTTATTGTATTTAGTCTGTTAATTAGTTCATTATGCTCCTAAATATGGATCATTTATGGAATTGAATGAATCGTACTTGTTAAGATTCAACGCATTAATCCTAGCCAGAGAACCCTCTCCAAGACAATTTAGGGCAATAATGACACCCTCTATATAAAGGAGAAATGCAGGCCAAACAAGACGTATTGTGAAATTGAAAATTTGCAAACCCACGAAGCTACAAACGGGAGACGAATAGGCGAGTACATATATTCAAAGTAGATTAAGCCCAATCCACAAAGCAAGAAGTTCCCATTATGGCACCTCCAAAGGTTGGCACACCAAACCAAACAACACACAAAACTAGAAGAAACCTCTAGTCACTGCAAGAAACTACAGAGGCAGAGCAGGAAATGGCATAGAGAGAGGGATTTGTTGATGTCGACATAATTCCCTCACCCCTAATTGAACTAGTGAGAGCGACGCTAGTAGAAGAAGAGAAACAAGCCCTAATGACAATTGATATGGAGATTGACTCGCACGATAGTGCGAAGAGGCATGAAAGAGTCGAGCCAGGAAACATACAACAACCTGCGAGGGATGAAGTATCCCATAGAACAAATGGGCGTGCCAACGAATGGATAGAGGCAATTGGGTCGAGGCCAAAACATGTGGTAGGGTCCACGTAATAGGAGGAAGGACAAGTGGAAGATATTATAGGGCAGAAAGATTCAAGAGCGGAAGACAGAGACATAGAGGCTGGGACCTCTAGTGTGCCAGTAAGAAGAAAGGGAAAACAACCCATCACGCGGTCTTTGCATAAGCAGCCCGATGCAACAAATGTACTACCGTGCATTCCAGAGGGGGTGAAGGACACGCCAACCCTACTTGGGTGAGTGGAAAGGCTAAGGTACTTGGACCACGATGTGGCTGACACCAACAAATTCCCAGAATTTGTGCAACAAGTCTACATGGATAACATCAACACAAGCCCATTTGGAGACCCCATGATGCAACCAAAACAATGGGTGGTAGGCCTAGAAAACATAGGGATCCTAAAACTTGTCGAGATTCCCCACTTTGGTAGGGGGAAAGAAGTAAATAAACGTGTCAGGAAGTTGATGGAAGTCCTCCATGGAGGCTTGTTATGGATGGAATAACCTATCTCCATTGATGTAGAAATCATCATGTTCATCACAGGTATTCCATTAATGGTCAAGAGACCCGCGCAGTACCTAGATGAAAAAACAAAAGAAAATGCTCTCGCCAAAGAAATGAAGAAAACATATAGGATAGAGAGAGGCTCGCGCGATATCATCATCAAAAGAATAAATGATGCAACCACTAGGATGGACACAAAACTAATGGCGTGCAAATTTCTACACAAGTGTCAAAAAGAGGATTTCCCTGTAGGGGTTGTTGCAGCTGTAGCTCAGTGCACCAATGTCACTATGCTCAATTGGGCCCCATATCTACTGAACTTGTTCCTTGACTACTGCAAGGACATGCAAGACTTGGGAATAGAGTTCCACTATTCCTGGTTGATAATTCTAATAAAACTCATTGGGTGGAAAGAGATTCCATACTCTTACTTTTGTGATAGAGTAGGATTCTACTGAATAGCGTGGTACATGTCCATGGGGAGCACGTCAGACCCCAAGAGAAGAAGTATCAACACATGTACATTTTCATGGTACCTAAGCGACATCCAAGAAAGTATAGCCAACACCTGAAGGATCACTCTGGAAGTGGTTGCACATTGTCAAGGCATAGACAACTTCAAGGATATGCGCCACAATATATGGTTCCAAGCACGTAGGGATCCAACAAAAGAATGGTTGCAACTTTGTTTCTGCATAAAGAAAGAGGAAGTTGAAATGGAAATGTGGTCTGGCAAGATGACTGGAAGATCCTAGTCATTACCAAGGAAATTCGAAAGGGAAACGAGGTATAAGAAGGGTCATCTAAGACACCTGTAGGAGACAACACTATGCCTAAAACTCCCACACAATAGGGGAATCCCAGTCATAATCCAGCACAACAGAAGAAAGGTAGTTGTTGGCATAGGGGCAGACCCAGGGTTCAACTCCAAGAGTGCACCAACAAGCCCTAACTACTGGCCCTTTTGGAAACACCTGGGAAGCAGATGAAGTCTCACCCAAAGTATCTATGGGGGGGTTGCAGGACAAATATGTCTACAACCAAGGGGAATATCAAGTGGATCTAATACTAGAACAATAAAACATGCATATATCACTTATCAACTTAGATCTACTCCACACAACTATAGATCATATCTATCACGACAATGCAATAAAAATATATCATTAACAAATAACAGAACACCAATCACACATATGACACAAGATATACGTGGTTCAACCTCTCTCTAGGGCTACATCCACAAAATTGTTCTTATAATATATTAGGATGAAGCATACAGTTCTTTTCTGCACTCTCAGCTAAAAGATCTTCTTTCTTCTCCTTTCTATCTCTCCCCTCCTTGCGCACCCATCTGTAGGGTTGATCTTTGCACCCAACTGAATATCTTACAATATAGAACGCTCTTGTACTCAACACTTCTTCCTCACACAATATTACTCACTCAATCACACAATGATAAAGACAACAACAATAATCATAACACCAACCCATCCCAGGTCCTTTAGACCTCTATATATACACTACAATTTCTCACTGACATCCTTATGCTAAAACCTAGGTGTCAAAACCATAGATACCAAAACCCTAGGTGTCTAAAACCCTAGGTCAACTTGACCCACATTTGCAGGGCTTTGCCAGCCTGTCTTTCCTTCCTTCTCACGCAGTGCTCCAAAGCATCCAATGATGGAATTTTCCACTTGCTGAGTTGTCCACGATCCTTCTTCCTTTCTGATCTGTCATCCTCAATATCCTAGTTCAACGAACTACTTTCTCTTACTTCGCTCCATCATTTCAGCTCTTTTGCTCACTTTGACCCAGTAACATTCACCGTGTCTTCCACGCAGTTCGCATTCCACCTTTTCTTCCTTGATCTTCGCTTACTTCCATAACCAAGGGCCAAAAGGCCCCCAAAACTCACCTGTGACTCGTCCCAAGGCACTTTGGATCTGACCTTTCTGTTTCTCTTCGAATTCAGACTGCGCAGGGAAACCTCTACTTTCTGCTTTATGCCTCCTCTCCTTCTTTGTGCATACTGTCTTTTTTGTGTCTAGTACCCAGTTTCAACTGCACCTGGTACCTAGACCCTTTTTCCTTATGATTTTACTTAGAGCTGTGAGGTAGCTGGTTGTCATAATACAGTTTCAATTGGCTCCCATTCATTAATCCTTCCTTCCATTCTCCATTCAAAGTCTTCAAATGCACAACTCCTCCTTCTGTAACATAGGTGATCTCATATGGCCCCAACCAATGTGTTCAGAAATTCCCATGATGTTTTATGAACTTACTTTCATATACAAATACTAGGTCACCTTGTTTAAATGCCTTCTTCTTTATGTATCTGCCATGGCAAGCCTTCTCTCTTTCTTTCTGTACTTGTTGATGGAATCCTGAAAAAATCTATCTTCTTCTAGTTCGACCAACTGTGAAAGCCTTTCTCGAACAACGCCAGTGTCATCCATATCTATAAAGGCAACAATTCTTAGTCTTGGTACCAAATATTCCATTGGGACAACAGCTTCAAGACCATACACCAACTTAAAAGGGGTCTGCATTGTTATCTTCTTGCAAGTGGTTCTATAGGCCCAAAGTACTGCTTGTACTCTTAAATACCAGTTATCCCTATTCACATTGCAAATCTTCGTCAGCGTTGTCTCCAAGATCTTGTTGAATGCTTCCACTGTCCCATTTGCTTGTGGATGGTAAGGCATGCTCTTCCCACGATGGACTGGAAATTCCTCAGTGAGGGATTTGACTATTTTATTTATGAAATGTGTGTCTTAATCGCTCATAAGGATCTTTGGCCATCCAAACCTGGTTATGATGTCATCAAATATGAAGCGTGCAACTATAGTTGCATTACAGTCCTTGACTGCTATTGCTTTGGCCCATCTGGTCAAGTACTCTCTCGCAGTGATTATGTATCTTGTTCCTGTGTGCTTTCCTGATGGATTTATAGGTCCCACAAAGTCAATGGCCCATTTCGCAAATGCTTGTAGGGTCAGTTGTGGTGCTAATTTCATTTCATCTCTTCTGGACGGTTTCCCAACTCTTTTGTAATACATCGCATGCTCTCTAATAGTCCTTGGCATCTTTGTGTAAGGTAGACCACCAAAGGCCAACTCTAAGAACCTTCTACAAAGTTACTTTTCCTGCGTAATGTCCTCCTGCGATGCCTTCATGAGATTCTACAAGGATAAATGGTCATTCTACCTCCATAACACACCTTCTCAATATCTCATTAGGTCCCATATTGTATAGATGTCCAACTATAAGAGAAAAGTCTGCAACGCACACTACTAGCTGTTTCTTCTATGGAATTGTATACTCGCTCGGTGCCATTCCTGTTCATAGGAACTAGACTATCTCTGCAAAGTGGTCATCAATATTTCTAATGGTCAGTAATTGTGCATCTGACAGTGCATCCTCCAAACTGGTTGGCTCTTCTCCGTGTTCCAACCTTGACAAGTGGTTAGGACCTTTGTTCATTCTTCCTAGCTTAACTACGATCTCAAAGTCATATTCCTGAAATAGTAGAAGCCATCTGCATATTCTGCCCCCCAACACTAGCTTGTTGACTAGGTATTTCAGTGCAGAGTGATTCGTAAACATTTTAAAGTGTCCTCCCAACAAGTAGTGGCGAAATTTCTGCAACGCATACACCATGGCTAACCCTTCTCTCTCAGTAGTGGTGTAATTAATCTCAGCAGTTGATAGCTTCCTGTTGGAAAAGGCTAATAGATGGTCAATATCTCCTTCCCCAAGTTGTGCTAACACTTCTCCTAAGGAAATAGAAGACACATCAACATTCACATGAAAATCCTTGCTCCAATCTGGGAAAAGCAGAATAGGCCCTATTAGCGCCAATTCTCGCAAGTCATGAGCATCGAGCACAGTACACAGAAAAGGTCTGTTTCAGGTCTAAAATCAAGCGAGCGAGCATTTTGTTGTCAACGGTGAGAATCCACAGATGGAGCAGATCGATGGTCATCGGTTAAGCTTGAGTCGCAGAATTGCATGAGGTATAGCGCATGGGCTCATTTCTTATCACCAAAGTCGTGAAATGATTATCCCTTTCGCGATTTTGGCTACCGGGATGTCGAGAGACATGGGGTCTCTCTCTTCCACTACATTGGGAATCCTCGAAACCAGAAGCGTGAAATGTAAAAGCCACCCAGGAGCCTTTCGGTATTTCGACTACTGGGATGTCAAGAGACAAAGGGTTGTTCCTCCACTACACCAGGAATCACCGAAACCTGAAACGCGAAATGTAAAAGCACCCAGGAGCCATTTTGGCATTTCGGCTACTGAGATGTCGAGAGACACGGGGTCTCTCTCTTCCACTGCATTGGGAATCCCCAAAACCCGAAGCGCGAAATGTAAAATCCACCCAGGAGCGTTTTGGTATTTTGACTACTGGGATGTCAAGAGATAAAGGGTCATTCCTCCACTGCATCGGGAATCGCCGAAACCCAAAACGCGAAATGTAAAAGTGCCCAGGGGCCATTTCAGCATTTCAGCTACCAGGATGTCAAGAGACATGAGGTCTCTCTCTTCCACTGCATTGGGAATCCCCGAAACCCAAAGCGCAAAATGTAAAATCCACCCAGGAGCCTTTCGGTATTTCAGCTATCGGGATGTCAAGAGACAAAGGGTCGTTCCTCCATTGCATCAGAAATCGTTGAAACCCGAAACATGAAATGTAAAAGATGCCCAGGAGCCTTTCAGTATTTTGGCTACTGGGATGTTAAGGGACAAAGGGCCATTCCTCCACTGCATCAGGAACCACTGAAACCCGAAACGCGAAATAAAAAGCGCCCGGGAGCCATTTCGACATTTTGGCTACCGGGACTTCAAAGAACAAAGGGTTGTTTTTTGTTTTTTCAGTCTCGACCACCCTCCATGGAAGAAGAAGTTAATGAATATTGAGCAAGTGGTTAAGACCTCATCTCAACTCATAAATGGAGGGCATGGAAAAGGCCTGGAGAAATTAGCCCGTGGTACCCTTGTATGCAGGTCCCCCCTGTAAGAGCCATGCTAAGTTAAGATGGCGTTCGATGAAGGAGTTTCATCTAGGTTTGACCTAGGAGCCTGCACATGCTAATTTGGACTTTAATGTCTCAACTACCTTCTTGCTGCGAAGGTGGCAAATTTCCCTGAGTATATATACTCAGTTTTGTATTTCTGTAGGGTTTGATGGTAGAGAAGGGCTCCTGACCGTAATGTTTTAATGAAGCACTGGTTTTCTGGGCTATGTATCTGTATATGAAATTTCCTTGTTTAATGTAAGGCAACTCTCTTTTTCATCTTATTTCGATCTCAAACTGAAAGGGTTCATGATTGAATGATTCGTATGAATCGTCGTGATTGTGTTATGATAAAGGATTTATTATAGCTCTGTTACATTCTTTTAGTGTTTCTGTTTTTTAATATAAAAAGTTCTTGTGTTCAAAGTTTTCTTCTACAGGATGTTGGAAGCTCGATGCCCACAACAACCCTTCACATTTCCTTATAGAAGTCTTCCTCCCACTCACCCTTATTACAACTTACTGCTTGAAATTGAATCAAGGCCTCATTTGCTTGTGCATGCTTGACCTAGTTTTTGAGTTAGAATGATATTGTTCCGAGTTCACTTTCATCCATCACCCATTATCAAAATATCGTGACATTTAAACTAATGGGCCTCAGGATTACTCCTGTTGCAATCTAGGAGTTACTTCTAACGCCAACATTTCTTGCACCGTTGTTGGGGACGAAGTTGAAAATTTTCCCTGGTGTTATCACTCTGTAAATTTCCTAGAGGTTGAAAAGAGGAAATACACAAAGGTAACCTTAACCAACCACTTTTA
>JASDQU010250129.1:0-16378 GCA_032191745.1 Picea mariana | reverse complement strand
TACATTCATTTTGATACAAGTTGAATTTCAGAGGAAATAAGAAGTAAAAGAAGGATGGATTTCAAGGGAGGATGAAGTCTTTTGGTGATGTGTTCTAAGGTATGTTATTTTCAGGTCATCTTACCATTTTTTCTATAACCTTTTTTATAGAATGCTTCAGATGGTGAAATCGCTATGGTATTTAGAATACATATGAAGGTACCTATGGTAAAAATTTCAGCTCTTGATTCACTATAATTATGGAGATACACTCTGTGGAAGATAGGGTTTGTGACCAGTCTCGAAGTTAGTCAATAAACAGGTGTTCCAGGTAAAACAATCATAACTTCTTCATAAAGAATCTAAATGAAATGGGGCCACTTCCATTGGAAAGAGTACAGACTTTAGTTTCTTTTGTGTGAGTTTCAGAATTGGATGTTAAATATTGAGCGTGGGGCATGTTGTACAAGTTGGGTCTTCTGAATAGACCAAAATTGAATAAAGTCTACCATTCTTTCTATAACCTCTTTTTGGGGAGGATTCAAGGAGTGAAAATTGGAGGAGTTTCAGAGAATACATTGAGTAATATTATCTACAGGATCAGAGTACTCCAATAATTGAAGAATTTCATAAATTAAATAAGTCTCAGGAAGCATTATCAGGTTCTATGTGATGATTGGTTGATGGTGATGATTTAATGTAAAGTTTTATTATCTCTCATATATTCTTGGGTGGAAGGAATGGGAAAGGATGGAGAGTTCAACTCTCTCTTGATATTGGAGGATTGTATCTTCCTCCTGGAGGTTTATCCCTCCCTTTACATTTAGAAACTGTAGCTACCTTTGGAAGTCATTACTTCCCTTGAACAATAACTATTGATTATTTCTCATATATTGTGCATGGTGTATTGTGGTGTATTGGTGTAAATCTTGTACTATTGTTCCTTGCTCATTGTATATAGTTGAAAAAGGTTTTAAATTGTACTTGATACTGATTCACCCCCCTCTTAGTATCAACAAAATGGATGAAGGATCCTAGAAGGAATTTTTTGCAGGTTAGTTACTGTGACCCCAGTGCGCAGTACAAGAAAAGTTGGGGATCATTTAAGAGAAAGAGAGGATTAACCCTCTGTTACAGTTGCAAAATATCGGGCCATCTGGCTAACGAATGCCCTGGTAGAAGACCTAGTTGTATTTGTTGTAAAGATATGGACCATGAAGTTCTGGATTTCCCTAGAATGATTGATAAGGTTGAAAGAATGAATATGAGACAAGAAAACCATGAGAAAGGCCAAGAGACTAAGACTATGGAAGAATCCAAGAAAGAATCAGAGACTATATTATTGCATATGAAGGAAACCATGAATGATCATAGAGACACCAATCTATCAGAGATCTTAAAAGCAAAAGAGTGCATAGAAACAAGAATAGGAGACTTCGACATAGACTGTGTTCCGGATGAGGAAACATAGGTGAATTTCATGACAGAAAGAACTTGGGAAATTTTGGGAAAACTTGATATGGTTCCTTCATTGGGAGGAATATGATTATTTAAAGGAAAGATAATAACCCTATGTGGAAGACTTACCCAGACACCTATGAGTGCTCATGGAACTTCGACAGAGGAAGAATTTGAGGTCGTTAAATTTGTTGAGAACAATGCACCATTTGTTATTTTTCTAGGAAAGACTTGGATTGAGAAAGATCATATCTGAAGAAAACAAGAAGAGGAAGCTCTAGAATAGAAAAAGAAAGAACTAAGAGATTACATGACTAGGAGAATAACACACTTGATAGAAGAACATGAGAACAAGTCAAAGTTGTTAGGAATTAGATATTTGGATGTCAAAGTTTAAAGAACACAGACAGACTTGAAAAACTTGTCCATACAGGAGAGTAGAGAACCTACCCTAGACAGAGAAGAAGTATCACCCTTGAACCCTGGTATGAAAGATCATCAACAGTGTGAAGTTACTATGCCAAGAGAAGATAAGAATAAAAATGGGAAGAGGAACCCAATAACTCAGATTACAGGAAAGAAGGCTAGAAAGCTTAGAAAGAACAAAGAAAAGTTAGAAAAATTGCAAGAGGCTCCAGAAAGAACTTTGCAGAAGGAAGGTTTTCAAAACTTGGAATTCGACAGAATATCAAAACAACATTGATTAGCACTTCGCCATGGCAGAGAAATATGACCGTTGGAGGCATTATGACTGTTCTATCGACACTCCCAAATGGTTAGGAAAGAATTTATGGCCTGAAATCTTACCATTGGACCATTGGGACCACGCCATAACAGATGGAATTGCATTAATTAAGACTTTTCGACCTGTTGGAGGGATTTGTTACGATGATTTCTATTTATCCCATTGAGCATTGCACCGAGAACACTTTTCCCAATTGTGATTACCCAAGCCCACAGAGAACTAGTTGCTTTCACGCAGTGCCTATTTCAAACCTTGGCACCTGTTCTATTACAGTGAGTGTTTGTTCATCGACCCGAGACACCTGATCTAGAGCGTGCATGTCGGATGAATGCAGCGCAGTAGAAAATTTCATCCAAGAAATTTTAATCGACCTCATAATTGATAAGGTGATGTTCATAGGAGTTCAAGCCTCATTGACGAAAGGAGTGCAAGCCTCCCTGTTGACTGTTGATGGATCTGGACCATCCTGAGTTGCAACAGAGAAACGAATGAAGCATCGTGATGACTTAGCGAACACGAAGCTCATCCCATCTATCCTACCCGACTACATCCTACCTCTGGCTGGCGTGGTGAGTCATGACAGCATCCCGAGGGAATTTTCCTACACACTCATCACTGCGTACCTCCCTAAGGGGATACACATAGTCTGGAGTTGGAGAGGATTCTGACATTGAATATCAGTGACTATAACCTAGAAGACCACAATAACTATGGCATGCCCACACCATACAAATATTTTACCAGGACGAAGGGGAAGAAGTCGAAGATCATCCCCCAACCGTGGAATATGGACATCGTGAGGTCTACTATCCTGAATGTAATGAAGATACCACACTTTGGAAGACATCAGGAGGTTAACATGTGCGTTAAACTCCTGCTGTCATGCTTCCATGGTAGTTATCTATGGATAGACAAACGCATCACTGTCAATCTGGCTCTGATCCATAGGATCATCGAATTAAGCATGCAGGGACCAGACCCGTGAGACTTTTATCCAGGGAAGACTACAGATCATGCCCTGACACAAAATATTAAAGACACCTATGGCGATGTCAAGAAGGGGAAGCGAGGCTACAAGGTAGCCTCCATTCAGAATGGTGCAGTGCGCCTAGCCTGCCAGTTGATCGTTGGTAAGCTAGTAAGGAAGAACGGACCCACGCAGGTCATGGGGTTTTTCGTTGACCTCATGGTAAAATGCATGGAAGGATTACAAATGAACTGAGCGAGTTACCTCATCAACCAGTTAGAACAGGCTTTCATGAAGCTCAGGATCAGGGCTATGAGTTCCATTTTAGCTAGTTTTTTATCCTCATCACATTCATTGCTTGGGAGATGCTGGAAGGAGAGACCTTCCCTGAAATTTAGCCATATGAACCCTTATATGTGAAGTTCACCATGCTCTGGTACTCGAGCGTCATGGGGAAGTAATGGCAGCCGAATGTGATGTTCCATACCTACTACCTACAGCTGAAGAGGGCTATTGAGTCTTTCCCTCATATGACGTCGAACACCCTTCACAAGTTCAGACCATTAGCGAAGTTCCATGAAAATAGGAATTTTATTTATATCACTGCGCGTGGAGATGAGCATAAAGAATAAATATAGTCTTATTATAAGCTTACAGAGAAATGGAAGAAATCACTAAGGAATGGCCTGCATAGTTCCTTATCCTGGTTGACCATGTTGAATTGTCCAACCTAGACCTAATCGGAAGCCCGGTGGTCCCTCGTGAAGAATATGATGCACCCAGTAGTAGCAGAAAAAATAAGAAAGAAGAGGCACAGAAGATGAACAATGCATTAGAAGAGACTGGTTCAGATTCACCTGGAGGAGGAGGTGGTGATGAAGTGGAAAAGTAAGAGAACAATGGGGAAGAATATAAGAAAAATAAAGGTGAAGTAACATCGCCACATAATCCCCCTGATGACACAGAGACATCTAGGAAAATAAAGGTTTCCCCCACAAAACCTTCTTCACGGAAGAAGTCTAAAGCTAGCAAGCCTAATATGGAGACTGTACTCATGGTGGATGACATCGACCTAATCATCGTTGTTGTCTTAGATACTGCAGAAGATATTTTACAGTGCAATGAATCGAAACAAGAAACCATGTATGAACGAATTGAAATGGAGCTGAGAGGGGTACAACAAGCCCTTCACTCCAGCCGCGCAGTATTCACTGTGCCCCCGCCATCAGAAGAAACAGAGTTGGGAGATGATCCTTCCCAACTCTGCAGAATAGTTGATGCGACCAAAGCTTGCCTTCATCACGTGCAGGAAGAAAAACAACATGCCACAGTGGCCTTGAATCAAGCACAAGAGGAAGTCATAGAGAAACATTGAGTTATGCAACAGGAGAAGGACGACCTCCAAACCAACTTCGAAGAGGATAAAGCATAGATCCAGAAAGAGAAAGAACAACTACTCACAGAGAAAGTTGGAGTTAAAGAAGCAGTCAACAGAGCACTTTTATCTATGACAAGCTTAGAAAAGATAGAAGAAGACCCAGTGGAGAATAAAGTGGTGAAGCTTACTAAAGCCATTTAACAACTCCAATAGAGGGTAGTAGAATTGGAGTTACAAGCAGTACCAAGGAATTTGCAGGAAGTGAGAAACCAACGAGAAGAAACTGCCCAAAGTGCAGTCCAGAGAATCAAGGCATTAGCCTTGGAATGTAAATAGCTTAGTAGTTGAAGTGTGCATAATTATGAGCGCTTTATCGAGGACCCTGAACTGAAGACACTAGAGTCATAGCTCTAGGAGGAAAAGAAGCAAGAAACAATAGTACAAGCACAGTTGAAGCCCTTGTCAATGGTTGAGTGAATTAAAATATCCCAAGAACAGCGCATGGCTCAACAACAGGTCCATGCCATACAGAGAAAAGTGATGGAAGTGACTCAAAGGCTCCAACTAGTGCAGGATGTAGCTTGCCTACTTTTTGAGGAAATTGAAGGACGAGGAGAATAGCTATAACAAGTAGTCACTACAGTCGAACAACACTTGGAAGGACCTATGACAGAAGCAATTATTTAGGAGTTCACCGAGCAGGACACCTTGACGAAGCAGCAGGTTGAAGCAGCTCGAGCCAAGCTCAAGGCGTTTGAGGCAGAGTTACCTAGAGCAGAGTGACTCAGGACAAGTCATAGGTGAGTTTTGGGGGCTTGTTGGCCCTTGACCAAGTTTTGGAGACCCTTGATCATGTTTGACCTCTTTTGGGACTTCGACAGGCTGGTCAAAGGTGGAGCACAAGTTGAAGCGGAGATCGTAGGATCTCGACCCCTTCTTAGGGAAATTTTGGGTTTAGGGTTTATGTAACCGGTATGGGGATGTTGGCCCATGGATTTACCCATGTTTAGGTTCATTTTTTAATGTACAAATAGAAAGCTAGGTAATGTAAGTAAAAAGGGGGGGGGGGAGAGTGAAGTCCAGTGTGAGCTAACTATGAATGGTTATGATGCTTTGTGCATGATGTGTTGAGATCTTGCAAAGCTAAGTGAAAGTGATTGTAATAAGATGGTGTGTGGATTGTGTAAGAAGTCTTTGTGCATTGAACTAACTCGGGGAAGGAGGATCAGGCGAGGTGCCCGCAGATCTCCTGTCCTATGAAGAGAAGGTTTTTTGGGATCTGTGCATGTAGGAAGATTGACAGAAGATAACAAAGAAGAGAAGAGTTGGTGGATGTAGCCCCACACTAGGGTGAACCACATATATCCTGTGTTATGGTTGCTTTGTGCATTATGGTTTTTATATTGTTCATATGATTTAGGATTAGTGCATTAATGAATGTTTAGATGAATCTGGTATGATAGCTTAGTGCTTGGTAATGAGAATGAATGATAGATCAAATCTCTTTCTGTGCATTAAGTGCTTATATGTGTTACATCTAGTTGAATAATGCATTGTTCTATAATTAGAGTTTGGATTTACGATGTGAATAAGGGTTAAATACTGATGAATGTTAACTACTAAGTGCTTTGTGAGAGTGGTGTAATCACATATCTGTGTCCCAGCTAGGTTGCATACATTTGAGTCTTGCAACCACCCCTGCCTCTACCTCGGGTGAGACTTCATCTTCTTCACAAGTGTTGCCAAAAGGGCCAGTAGTTAGGGTTTTTTTGGTGCATTGTTGAAGCATTGAACCCTGGTTCTTCCCTATGTGCCTAATGTTGTTCCTGAGTCTACAATTAAGGCTATAAAGTGTAGAGTCTAAGCATCTAAAATGAGTGAAAGGAAAAAGGGGAAGAAACAACTTTGGGGGATGAGGCTATAGCTGATCTCTAAGTTGTCTTTGTCTGACTTCTAAATATTCTTGAATACTGATATCTCATTCGATCACGGCCCATGAACGTTCAAGCTCTGCCCGAGTGATGGCAGTCTTAAGTATGGTATCAAAAAGATTCAAAGCGATGTTGATTTGATCCGATAGGTTGGGTGTTATGTTCGGTTGTTTTATGATGAGTACATTCATGGGGAGAACAGAGATTTAAAAGAGGGTTGATGTTTTAAAGTGATTATTTCAATTTTAGATTATACGAGGAAAATTCAGTGAAGCCAAACGAAGGGTTAATGAAATCGAAAGTCGTTTTCCGTAACTGAGTTAAAATATTGAAACCGAATGTGAAAACATAGAGCTGTCAACAATGTGGGGCATCAATTTCAGAGGAATCCCACACTGCAACAGAAGAAGAAAGGAAAGGAATACCTTGATGAAAGCATATAATGTAGATATCTAAGTAATTCATGGGTCTTGTACCTACTAGTATCCAATACAGAGGAAAAACTGTAAATAACTAGATAACTAGAATCTGATCACCACAGTAGAAGTTATACTAAATTGCAGCTAAAACATTCATCAAAGATGTATATGTAAAAAATGACATGAATCATGAAATAACAGAGGAAAACACATAATTCAATCTTGATGGAATATGGAGTCTTCAATTCACTTCGTATTAATCCTAGCTAAAAACAACTTTCTCTATTACAATCTACCACAAAAAAAAAGCCCCTTTTATCTCTTCCTCAATGTATATTTAAACAAACTTCTGAACATTTAGAATTCCGATCGTTCTAGAACTTGTCAGTTACAAATGAAAAAATGGAGCATTTCATCTCCTCATCTTTGTCTTCCCTGATAAGGGTGGAGCACCTTCCTTTCTTTTCTCTTCCGGCTCCAGAAATAGAATGGTTGACATCTATCATTATTTAGCACCTAAAACTTGCTCCTTCACTTACTCGATGCAAATGACACACCTTTCCACCAACTGGGCTATCAACCCGAAAGGCTCTGCTTGGTTTCTTGCCTCAAAGGTGTAACAACTCTTCACCAACTGTGGAAACCTTTTCCCTACTTGTCGGTCTTCCGTGATGATAGAGCATAATTGTAAACTTGGTTGTACTAGCCATTTGTCCACTTGGGCCATATCAAACTGGCTTATCTGGGATATCTCCACTTTCTCTTTCTCCACATTTTCTTTGATGTCCAGTAGGTGTTTAACTATATTGATTTTTCCCAGCATCCTAGCATTGCCTTCCTTATCAAGGTCTAACAAACTTTTACTTATCAAGGCGAACGTTTCCTCACAATAATTCATCACTTCATTAGCTTTCCCCCTGCTTTATGATATATTATGCTCCCAGACCTTTAGCAAGATATTCCCTCTAGTTTTCTTTGCAATGGATAATTTGGAGTTACTGACCATCTCTATCTTTGTCGTAGATATAACAGTGTCTTGGAAAGAAACCCGAGCTGCCCCAACTTCTCTTTATCTAAAAGAAATATTTTCTAACACTCTATCTATCATCTGAAAGTGGTTTTGAATGATTCCTACTTTTACAAGAAAGTCTTGTTGAGCCGTTAATACCTTCTATCAGATTTCGGTAGCTTGGGATCTGAACATTTTTATGTCTAAAACCTGATTCTTGGCAACATCCAATTTTGATTGTAACTCTATAATTTGTTGCCCTTGATGGCTTACTTGTGTTTGGCTAATTTGCACCAACTGGCGCACCTGCTCAAGGTCAGATCTAAGTTTCTAGATCTCCTACAGATCGGCTATTTGGGCTTGCTCGAGGCTTTTTCTCACCTCATCCCTAGCATTTTCTTCAACAGTAGCCACTTTAGCTTCCAACTTACAGATCAAGAGGTTCTTTCGTTTCAACTAGGCCTTCAAAGTTCCAACTGAGTATTGATTGGTTGTAGCATAAGCCCCTAGTGTTCTTGCTATCACATATGTGAATTCTTCCTCTTTCATGACCTTTCCATCTGTCATGATTTTAAAGTTTTTAGCCACTACACCCTCTCTTTGATATAATTATTGCCTCACCACGACCTTCCTTTTTTTATCAAAGAAAAATTCGTTAGGAGGCATCTCCTCTACGGAGATGGGCATCGGTTCTTCATTGAAAATCCACCCTGCATCGGGATTCCCCTTTTTGAACTGTAAGGGTGTGATAATAGCAATCAGACTGTCGATTTCCTTGGATGGTTATTTAGGGGTAACCTTTTTGGGGTTTCCTTCCTATTGGTAGGGGATTTCAACTCCTCGCTCTGAGGTTCCAGCCTCCCCTATTTTCTCTTGGTTCTTCTCCTTGTTAGGACTCGATTCCTTTGAACCTTTGGCTTCTATCTACTGTGTAACCAGAAGCTTTGGGGTTTGTAAAATCTAGGGGAGACAACTCCATCGGTGCTCCTAGAATTTAAAGAAATTGGCCTTGTCTTCGGGTGGTAGGGCTTGAATATGACTTAGGACTTCTGAGTAGGACCTCACACCCTGGAATATTTCATCAGGAGGGGAATCCTCATGTTCATATCTCTTCAGGCCACATCTCGCCAGGTGATTGTGCACAACCTTACTAGGGTCATGCTTCTTGAACTCAATATCCACCAACTTAATTTCTTCTAAAACCGTAGCCTCGGATTTGGCATGGCCAAAATCTAACAAGGAATATGCACCAATATGAATGGGGAAGGGCGGCCATACCTTTTTTGATACTCCTTTGAGCTCTTTTCTTATTCCTCCAAGCACAGTCTACCTGGAAATCTCGCGACACAATAGCTTATCTGGAAAGAATAGAGGTAGAGCATATGGAGGAACAAAGGTGCCGAAAACCCTGATATATGAAAATTTTGCCTCTATATACCAATATTCCATGCTACTTAGGTTGGTCACGACGCTATCTGAAATCTTGGGCAGCGGTTGGCCGAAGATGGCGACATGCAATGGCACCATTACCGAGTTGAAGATCTCGTAGATGAATTATTTGGCTTTATCCTCCCAAAGCTTCGATTGGTAGACATGAATAGGCTCTGTATTAGATGGATCCCAGCTCCAGTTCATTAGTGGGAAGGGTGTCATGAAGCAGATGGCATCCATGATGTAAGAAGACATAAAGAACGAAGTTGTTTTCTTACTTTCCCTCTATGCTTGATATTCGGTAATTCGACTGGTCAGACTGTCAGACAATAGTTTGGCCCAGTTGAAGGAGAAACCCTTAGCAACTGTATGAATGAGCAGTACCCATGGGAGGAAAAAATGGGTAGTGTCCTCCTTCTCATACAACCTGTAGGCCATCATCGCTATGTACTTGAATTGTGGCTTAAGGGAAGAGATTGAATAGATCCTGTTAGTGTCAGCCCTGAATTTCATGGGGTGTGAGACCCAATCTTTGATCAGATCGGATAAAAAAATTTCATATAGCTCACACTCCTTCTTCTTGAATCCTTCTAGAAATTTGGCATTGTGAGTAAGGTTTGGTGTGGGTGACAATTTATACATTGTCTGCAAATGTTTTGGCCTGAAAGTCCCAATCATTACCTTCTATTTGCTGATAATCGTCCTGGTTGGGATGTCCACATGGTCCAATGCCCACCTGATCATATCACAATAGGAAAGAAGCTGGGGCCTCGCCGCTATTTTGTGCATCTTTGCTTAAGCAACAATTTTGTATTTGGTTGATAAGTCATCCTTCTCGTTGTCGCTAGAATCATCCGAACAGTTTACAAACTCGGATTGCAGAATGTTGGAAACACATGACTAGGTCTTGATAGAATTAATACTTCGGGGCGAAGTATCAGAAACAACGTCTGAACCCTGACCTGAACTCTTGGCAACTACCTTGGACATTTTTCTTGGATCCATGATAGAGAAACCTGCAACTGGACCTCTTGTCGAAAATATTGAAAAACACAAACAACGGTTATCCTGGTGAAATGGTTCTACGTGCAAATAGAAATGAAGACTGAAATAATGAAGGAAAAACCCTTTATCTTGGTCATTTAAACCCATGGGTGTCCTTGCCAACAGAACGATCAAATATCTTAATAAAAATATTTATAAGTAAAAACAAGATCGTACTATCTGTCACCTTACTATAATTCAAATAAATGCCATAAATGATTGACGAGCTGTAACATTGAAAAATGCAGGATCATTCAAGACTTCATCCGTAAACTACATGTGTTGAATTTTGTTTAAGGTGCTAATTAATCTATTTTAGTTCTTTCAACTTGGTGCACTTAGTTTCTAATCACCTTTTCGATGCTCACCACATTGGGTGTTTTCGCTCCTAGCCACTGAACCTCAAAAACTCGAAATCGCAATGGTGCGAGCTAATAGATTAGAAGTGATTTGACTTAATCCTTTTAATTAATCCATGCTTAATTAAAGAAAATCGTGACTTCATGGATTAGGGTTATGAAGGTGTTTCCCTTTGGGGAGACAATCGTCGAGTCACGAAATCATGATAGTGACTAACTAGGGTTTAAAGTGACTTGTTTCTTGATACTAACCTGGGTAATTTTAACACAACTTCGCGACTTCGCAAGTCGAAGGCTTGAGAAATGTTCAATGCGTAACTCTTGAGAGTGAGGGCACAAGGTACTAAGAGATGATAAGCCCCACTTAGTCTTTTAGTAATGGTGATTAAACTTAGGAAGGTTTTCGCCATTTTGCACATCGGGATACTGTGACTTTAGGGGGGAGAAACATGAAACAAACGAAGTCCCGAAAACCAACCTTTTTGGGCTTAAGTATAATTTTTTTTGCATTTAGAGAAAGGCAGCTTCAACATAGGCTCCAACTGGGGATCTCGTCTCCTTGTGGGATGAGAAGGACAGTAGACCAAGTGCCTGAGAAGGGGTACATGGAATCATCAGCTTGCTTCGGTGAAAATTTGTTTGGAAAGGGGGTGCAGAGGAAAAATTGAGGTTTCGACTTTAATTCCGAAACTTTCCAAAACTCAACATGCTTCCTAAACTCGACAGAAGTCCATTCGGTAACTTTCCCTTCCTCGAGGATGAAATCGGAGCTTCTCAAGATGGTCCAATCAATCTTAGGAAAATTAAGAGATACTGTAGGTTTTAGCTTGCTCCAAAAAAAGTAAATTCCATGCTTTTAATCTGGGAGACCTGCATGAACTCGAGTTGTGGATCCAGTTTCAAAAATGTTGATTACTAGAGTGTAGTATAATTTAAGTATGACAGCCTTACAGAATATCTTAGATATTGCTTCACTACCAGCGAGCCTGTTTAGTACCCCGGTGAAGTTATCTAGTTCCCTTTATTGAATTTCCTTTCACCACTCCAAACTGTAATCTTGCATTTAAATGCTGAGATGAGGGCAATCATTTTTATGAATTTTCTTTCATCATCTCTTTGGACTAGATGGGGGCAATCAATTATGAATTTCCTTTCACCATCTGTCTTATACTTTACTTTTGAAAAGTGGAGTGGGGGCAATCAATTGGCGTAAAAAAAAATAGGGTTGACATTTGTGTATATTCGTTACAGAGGCTTTTCAACTTGCTTTAAGTGCTTTGGAACAAATTTCTCTTAACTTTCACAATGCCCTAGTCCACAGGAAAATAGGGGAGAATGCATTTCCAGGGGGCTTCTTTTGAGCAAGAATTAACCATTTGAAACCTGTTAAAAGACCTACGAGAGTTAGGATCTGCCTGTGCATGGCTTTGTTCAGCAGGGGACCGAGAAGTCGTGAAGACCAACTTACTTCCAGAGACGTTCGCCAGTTTCCCAAATTGAAGCAGAACCTCTTTTCCTCTGTGGATGGCATGGGCAGGTATCAGAGATTAAGGAGAGAGGACCAAGGATGAAAAAGGGAAAGAGAGAAGGCTATTGACCTCAAAAACTTGGATGTTATCATGTAATCCTAACTCAAGTGAATACAACGTACTTGTGAGACCACTTCTATGTTTTAAGTGATGTTCGTTTGAAAACTAGATACTTAGGCAATTCATACCTTGGCCTTACCACTTTGTTCTCCTCTAAAAGAAAAATATTTGTCACCTGTTTCGGGTGGGTCAATTTCCTGATACTTGTCCGTCCCTTTCTCCTTTTGTAGTTTGGGCTGTAATTCAGAGGCCTGTATGAAACAACACGAAGAGTATTAGGTCTTCATTATTTATGGGATTCTATGTGTCCAATTTTATGTCTCTACTTCTAGGAAATGAACAGCCTGTTTGATTCGCGATGTAAGTGAACTTACCAAAAAGTTTATAAAAAGAAAAAGGAAAACACAAAATGATATATACAATGGAGATTTGGAACTCATTTATTGCATATAGTGCTTTAAATAACACCCGTTGGTAGGGGCGCTGAGAGTTTTACCATCCAAATTCTCTAACAGAAATGAATTATTCCCTTCAGAAGCTGAGACTTTGAACGGTCCATACCAGATATGATCAAATTTACCATGTTTTGCTGAATCTTCCCTCCTAGCATATCATTTCAAAACCAAATCGTCGGGGAGGAAATCCATGTTTTTGGCTTTACGATCGAACAATGCTTTCATGTTGTCCTGGTATTTCTACATCCTTGCATCCACCTTAGTCCTGCGTTGTTGGACCTCGATCAGATGATTTATTCTTCTTGTGATGTGGTTTGGCTCTTCTTTCTCATCTTTCTAGAGCTTCATTACAGAGAGCGCCATATTTATAGGTAATACCACATCAGTCCCGTATACCATTTGGAAAGGAGAACTACTAATGGATTTCTTCATACCTATCCGATTTGCCCATAAAGCATACTTTAAGTGTACATGCCAAGATCTTTTGTTTTCTCTCAACACCTTCTTAATTATGGTAATTAAACTTTTATTTGATGATTCGGCTAACTCATTACCTTGAGGGTAATATGTTGTGGAGTGGCCCAATACGATGTTATATTTTTGGCAAAAGTTGACCATTGCCATAGACTTGAATTCCTGGGCATTATCCGTTACTATCTTTCGGGAATAGCCAAATCTGGATAGTGTGCTCTCTTCCAGGAAATCTATCACCACCAAATCGGTCGCCTTCCTAGTCAGAATAGCCTCCACCCATTTGGTGAAATAATCTGTAGCGGTGAGGATCCATTTGTGTTGAGCACTGGAATGTGGGTTGATTTCGCCTAAAAATCTAACCCCCATTGTTGAAAAGGGGCTTTGATTTTGACAGGAACCAGAGGTAGCGCTAGGAGCTTCTGTTTTCCTGCAAACAACTGGCAAGGGTTACAGGCTTTGACTTTGACGTTGACATCTGAGAAAATTTTAGGCCAATAATATCCTGCCCTCATAATTTTATAAGTTGTTTCCCTCCAGGCGTGATGCCCTCCACACACTCCTTCGCGGAATTCGTTTATGACCCCCTCTGTTTCTGATTCTACCAAACAAACCAGTAGGAAGCCTAAGGGGTCCTTCCAATACAGTTGACTTTCGGATATACAGTACTTCACTGCATGCAGCTTCAATGTCATGGCTTTAACTGGAGACAGATCGCCAGGGAATTTCAGGGTCAGTAGGTAGGACACTATATCTTTATACCAATCTGATAAGGAAAAATTCTCTTTGATTCTGAAGATAGCTATTTGGTCATCGGGCTCATTTATGTCCCCATGTCCTTCGTATTCTTGCAGGTTATTTATTCTGAGTGCTCTGAAATTTGATTACGCCAAGAGCTTAGCCAGACCTTGTCCTTTTACTAGTTTCGTCGGTTTTACCTCTAGGTCGAACTCTTGAGTTTTAGTGAGCCACCGACCCCTCTTTCCATCACTATTAGGCTGAACCAATATATCCTTCACAGAATTGGTGGGAACGTATGCAATTACCTTGGAGTGTAGCACGTAAGTTCTAAAAGCCTTCAAATCCTTAACCATAACATACGCTTGCTTCTCTATTATATCATATCTCAGTTCAACATCTCTAATAATTATACTAAAAAAGGATATTGGTTGCTCGAAACCCTCTTCATTCTTCTGGAGAAGTACTGTCGCCACTGTGTGTTCGGAGGCGAACGAGAAAATCAGGAAATCCTTTAGGTAATTAGGGCTTGCCAATACGGGCGCTTCGCTAATAAATTTCTTGATGCGTGCAAACGATGCTTTAGCCTCTGCCGTCCATTTCACTTCGTTGTTCTTCTTTAGCATATCTATTATCAATTTCACAATTTCAACAAAGTTTGGGATAAATCTTCTCAAAAAAATTATTTTTCCTAAAAATGACTGAATTTCTTTTATATTTCTAGGAATATTTATGGTGTCTATAGCTTCCACCCTTTTAGGGTCAATTTTAATTCCTTCCTGAGACACAATGTGGCCCAAGAGTTTACCTTCTTGCATCGCGAAGTGAGACTTCTTGGGGTTTAAAGACAAACCAAATTTTTGGCATTTTTCAAACATTTGCTTCAGGTGTAACAAATGGTCTTCTTCGGATTTAGAGAAGACAGTCAGGTCGTCGAGGTAGATAACCATGAATTTATCTCTTTCACCGATGAAGGCGATATCGATGGCATGCTAGAAGGTAGAACCTGTGTTCATCAGACCAAAAGACATTTTGGCATACATAAATGTGCCCCAAGGGGTGGTGAAAGTTGTTTTTTCTTTATCATGCTCGTTGACAACAATTTGATTGTAACCGGAAAACCCATCCATCATCGACATCCTATTTGCCCAGAATTCTTTTTCCAAAACGTGATCCATTTTGGGTAGAGGATAGTTATCTTTGAGAGAGGACTTGTTTAGATTTCTAAAGTCTACGCACAGTCTGATCTCCCCGCTTTTCTTCCTAACCAGGACTAAGTTCGCCACCCATTCATAGTACCTCAGAGGTACAATTATTTTTGCGTCTAACAACTTTTTCACTTCTCTTTCAACCACAAGCAATAAAATGGGGTTGATTTGTCTAAGCTTATGTCTGAAGGGTTTAACACCAGGTTTCAAAGGTATCTTGTGCTCGATCACAGAGGCATCATAGGTTCTGAACTCATCGTAAGACCATGCAAAGACATCTTTATACCACCTGAGTAAGTCCTTATACTTGCTTTTTATCTCAGGAGGAAGATACTTTGATAACTTCACTATCCTAAGCTCTTTGGTGGTGCCCACGTCACAGTCTTCGACCTCCTCTGGTTGGGGCTGCAAGGTGGACTTCAGAGGCATGTCATTTTGATCAAACAACCTTTCCAGGGGTATCAGGCCCTTAGGGATCTGATTACTTTTTAACACTAGCAGGCGATGATTTGCAATTTTTTCTCGGAACTCTTGAGGTTCCTCCCCTTCCTGCATAATCCAGGTATGATCGTTTTTGTTTTCCTGGTCAATGTGGGTTTTGGATAAATCATCCACCATTTTCAGGAACTTTCTAATATGTTCATCATCTACGAAAACCTGCTAGTGTTGTATGTTATTTAGTATGGATGGTATGTGCATTGCCTCTATGTGGTATTTTAATTTTAAAGCGGTAGGGGGTGTGAAAATTGAAGCTGCTTTGGCCAGTGAATCGGCCTGCTGGTTTTCGGCTCGTGGGATGAAATGAACCTTTACCGATGAAAATAAATTTTCCATTAGATCCTAGGCGCAATTTCTATAGGACCTCAGTCTCGGGTGCTTGGCCTGGTCCTACCAATTTACCTGCTTCACAATCAGTTTAGCATCTCCATAGACCTCTAAGTTCTTTATGTTTAGCTTCTTGGTGTTGGTCACTATAATTGCTTAATTAATTTTAAACAACTAAGTGAAACATAAATTATCAACCCAGGGAAGTCTTTTGTTTCAAAGATAGCCACGCACTGTATATGCTCAATTCCAAAAGCATTTAGTGTTGGAGTAAAGAAATCATTCTATCTATGATTGCTGAAGTGAACTGAAGTTCTGAATTAGATTACAGGAAAGAAATCTCCCTTCTTGCAATTCTTCACAGCTAAATTA